>RJWH01005794.1:10142-68577 GCA_004363575.1 Solenodon paradoxus | reverse complement strand
CTCTCTCTCTCTCTCTCTCTCTCTCTCTCTCTCTCTCTCTCTCTCTCTCTCTCTCTCTCTCTCTCTCTCTCTCTCTGTGTGTGTCTCTGTCTCTCTCCATCTCCCTTTCACTCTCTCCCTCATCTTTCTCAACCTCTGAGTCTATTTCTGCCTCCCTCACCACTCCCCTTTCCTTCTTTTTGTCTCTATCTCACCATCTCTCTCCCTCCAGTTGCCTGCATCCCTTTCTCTCCTCTCTGTCTGTCGTTTCTGCCCCTTTCCGACTTTGAACTTCATTCTCGGGGCCCCAAAGCAAGTCACCCCTTCCCTTTGGCCCAGAAGTCCATCTCATTCCCAGACTCTCTCATTCTCTTCCCAACCTGGCCGGAGAAGGAGCTGATAAGTGCGAAGCTCTGGTAGAACATGTTCAGCAGCCGCAGGAACTCAGGGTCTGAATAGGCAAAGCGCTTTCCAAAGACAATGGAGCAGATAATGTTGGCAGTGATGGAGTGGAAGAAGAAGGTAGGGTCCTGCAATGCTCCTAGGAGGAAGCAGGATAGGCCATGGGGCACCAAATCCAAGTCTCTGGTCCCTGCTCTCTCTGTCCCTGTGCCCGATGGTCCGTGGGCTCTTTCTGTCTCTATCTCTACCCACCCCTCTGCCTCTCTGAGGTACTCACCCTGCATCTCTCTCCATTTCACTCTGTCTCCTACCTGTCCCCCAGGGCTCACCCTGGGATTTCCGCAGTTCCTCCACCAGACACTGGGCCTCCTCCTGAATCCGCTCTTCCACACTCCGCTTCCCCATTCCAAAGTCCCTCATGGTGGCCAGAGAGAATCGTCGAAGGATCTTCCAACGTTCCCCATTGGCAAAGACCACACCTGGGGGTGTCAGGGAGATGTGGATTGCAGAGGAAGTTGGAAGGATATTCTGGGTCCCTCTCCACTCCTCGTCCTCCCTCCCAGACTCAGCCACCCCAATATCCATCACCCAGCCCATGCCCTCCTGGTACCTTGAGAGCTCTTACCGTATCCCTGGAAAACTGGGTCAATCATAGCGATTATCCCCCGGCCAGAGAAGGCATCTGCATGGTCCACCAGGGCCTCTCGTATGGCCTCCGTCCCACAGAGCAGGACCACGGGTCTTGGCCCCAAGTACACCATGAAGACATCCCCATATTTGTCTCGGAGCTGCCAAGCCCAGGATTGCTGTTAGTCATTAAACACTTCCATGGCCATGCCAATTGTGCAACCATTAAAAGACTGACAGATAGATGAGTGATTAGCCACCACTCCGTATGTATTTCCTCTTCCTCCAACCCAGAAATGTTGAACCCATGACCCAACTTGGTTGGTGTGATTAGAGCCCCAGCAGGACAGAGTTAAAAATTTCTACTATCACTGCTGACCATACCCTGAGTCTAGCCAGATCGCTCCATCATCAACCAAAGAATCATCCTTACTATAGCCCTACTTCAACCTGCCATCTGCCTCCTGGTGTCCAGCGTCCCCAGAGAGCTCCCCGAATCAACCACTTGGTTGACATGAAGGGACAAGGATTAACTTCTGGGAATGATCATGAAATATGAAAATCATAACCTTACTACTTGGGAAATAGGCATGTGTCACTTAGCAATGTTGTGGTCCATGATGGACCACGTAGGACAGAGGGGTCCCAACAGTCGCTATGATATAGCCTTAGTGTGGCATTGGCTGTACCACTGAGGTTCTTAGGATGCCCACACAAGAAAGAAAACAACTTAGGGCACATTTCTGACACCTGTCTACTGCAGCTGAACCCATGACGACACAATGACTCAGCAACTTGACCATCAGATACATGGCCAACAAAACCATGTTCAACAAAAACGCACAAGATGATTCACAGAAATCCTACTAATAAAATGTTCAGCAACATATAAATATGGATAAATAAATAGCAACGAATTCCTACAGTGGAATACTATGCATTCATGAAAAATCAGCACACCCAGGTGACCTAGTGGAGAAGGCCACCAGATACAGCCAACATACATGCCAAGGACCTGGGTTCAAGACTCAGAGCCAGGGGAGACAGCAAAGATGAATAACTAAATAAAATAAACTTATCTTATTCCTCCTCTCTCCTGCCTGTCTGCCTACTCGCCTTCATTCCTACCTGCACCTTTACTTAAAAAATCTCACATTGATTTCTGCAAAGCCTCCTCATGGAGGAATCTATTGCTGTGCACCCTACAATTGTTTCACTATCTACCTTCCCTCACCTCAAAGCCAAGTGCGAGTTCATTAATCTCCTTTGCCTAACTCCAAACTCTCCAGTGCTCCCACTGTGCTAAGAATAAGACTGAAATCTCCACTGTGAGCCACACGGCCTTATGTAACATGACCCCATCATCCCTCTGCTTCCCCTCCCACTCACCCTTCCTTCACCCAGATCCTCCCAACACCTGCTGAACTGGCTTCTGCCTCGGGGCTCCCTCCAGTGTCCTCTATGGTCACATTTCAAGGTCTCTTCTCAGGAACAAAGCAAAACAGAGTCCTTCCCTACTGACTCAGCCCAAAGGAGCTCCTACCACTTTCTAAAAGTGCACTCTACTCTCGTTTGATGCCAGCTCTAGTCTAACTAAAATTTCCTTCTTGGTTTGTGTTGCCGGTTATGTCCAGTACCACATCCTCGATGCACAGAACATTCCCCAGCACACAGAAGGTATCGGGAAAATGAATCTGCAGAGGAAAAGTGCAGATAGAAATAAAGGCAGGTAGGCAAGCAGGCAGAAAAAGCAAAGAGGAAAAAATGTTTTTATTTTTGTTGTACATCTCTCCATAAAGATCCAATACACAATGGTCATGAAGGTTCGTGGACCCCTAGAGGATCGCTAGAGTGTCCAAGGAACAGCTTTAGGAGCTCTGCAACTCTCCACATTTCATGCAAAAACGTATGTGATTGTCTGGAGTCCACAGCTTCAATCTAATTCTCTAAGGGCTTTGCAATCCCCAAATTGTCGTGCAGCTTTAGACTCTGAGGCATTGCGAACGAAGACACCCTGGTGCCCAGCGGCACCTTGCGCCTTCCCCGGGCTGCACCTCACTGTCCTTACCTCTAAGATGGGGCAAGCACCTCACCTCGTCCATCAGCCCATTGGAATGAGACGTGATGGATTCCCACGACAATACAGAAAAGCCCTAGTCACATAATCCTACGTGAAAAAAACGAAGCCCAGGTCACCTGAAAGTGAGGTAGGCTTGTGATCCACTGAACCATGAGCACAAAATAAATGCACTTGGGGCCTTGACAGCCGTGACACAACTCTATTAAAAGCAAAGGGAGGCACCCTAGTGGAGTTGTGGTTTGGTACACTGCCTCCAGCTGAGCACAGTCCACATACATCCCGAAGACCCAGGTTCAAATCCCATGGCCAGGGAAACAACCAAGATGTACAACTAAAGTAAAAATAAAAATGCTTCTTCCTCCTCTCTCTTCCTGCCTGCCTGCCTACTCGCCTTCATTCCTGCCTTCGCCTTCCCTTTAGGGGAAAAAAAAGCAAAGGAATAACAAGCCCAAAATTCAGGAGTGTGGTCTTCAGCATGGAAGCAGAAGGGGCTGGAGAGGCACAGGGAGGCTGGAAGTTATTCTCCTAGTTTCCATTCTCCCACTGGGTCATGGGTTTGTGGGTGTGGATTCCATGGTTAATAAATAGATCGTCAGACATGAAACCTTGTCTGCAAATCCGTGACACAGAATAACATACACTACACATGAGTCCGCTCCCATTACGCATAGACCTTGTCACTGAGAAAATTTTCCACCTCCCCTCCTGCCAACCCTCCCTTGTGCCCTTTGTCCGGCAATTTGACAGAAATTGGCAGAGAAGAAACCTATGCAACTGGTGCCACTGCCCCATTTTTCTCTCTTTCACAGGTGGGCAGGTGCCCCAGGGACACAGCAGATAATGACAAAGAAGTGTGGAAAATCTACACCCGTCACTCACCTCCAGAGACCTTGTTGTGCGCCCTCGCCTGCTCCCAGGATAGTGCCTACACCCTCCCAACTGAGCGAGGACGCCTCTGGCTGTCTAAACACCTTCCACGGTGCTTGGGCTCCATGCCCCTCACTCACCAGCCTTCGTGCACCCCACTCCTGAGCCAGGAAGGATGCCTCACTCCTCCTGGTGAGTGACCCTGCCTCGGAGCCCACCTATCTTTATCATCTGTATCTCACCCTCAGGAAGGATTTGAGTAAGCCTTTTCTGTCCATTTGCAGCAGGTTCCCCAAGAAGGGCACAGGACGGGGTCCTGGTGGGAGGTGGCCACGGCCCTTTGGGTGGCCCCTGGCCAGAAGAAGCAGGAGCCCCATCAGGAGAGCCAGAAGGAGGAAGACACTCAGCTCCATTGTCCCGCTGACTGCCTTCCCACTGCTGCAGCCTGACCCTTTAATCTTGAACCAGCATTCCACCCTATTATGTAACTTCATCCATTCCCCGCCTCTCCTCTCATCAGTCTTTGGGACTATAAGCACAGGGAAAAAAAAATACTAACGGGCCACACTTCCTGCTCAGGCAGCCTAGTGACTGGCTCTCTCTCTACCTCTGTACTCCCTCCCTAGAGGTGGCTGTCTATCTAAGTCAACGGGAGTATGAGTGCTCAGACGGACTTAAAGTCACGGTGTAGGGGAGTCTGCTTGTTTGATTGTGACTCTAGGCATGCATTTGTCCATGTCTGCTTGCGTGTGTGTGTGTGTTGTTTATATATATATAGGAGTGTCTGTGCACATGCTGATGTGTTTCTGCCTGTGAGTCTGCTTATGTAGTGTATCTTTTTTTAAAGGGAAGGTACAGGCAGGAATGAAAGTGAGTAGGTGGCAGGAAGAGAGGAGGAGGAAGGAGCACTTTATTTCATTTAGTTGTTCATTTTGGTTGTCTCCCTAAGCCCCGGGTCTTGAATCAAGACCTTAGGATACATGTGGACTGTGCCCGATGAACTAAACCATTAGGCCACCAGGGCGCGCCAATGTGTGTGTATCGTTTTGCATGTGTGTGGGCTCTGTGTATATGGTTTCATATGTGGAAGTGTGTTTGCATCTGCATGGTGGGGGTGACGTGTGTGTGTGAGTCAGCGTGTTCGTGTGTCTGTGAGTCTCACCGTCCCTGTCTGTGTACGACTTGTAGGTATACTCATCTCTGGCTCCCCTTCCTTCACCCTCCCTTCTGTAACAACAGGAGTGACAGGAGAAACAGAAGGAGACGGCAGAGATGGAACTGCAGAGACTCACAGCAGGAAAGGTTAGGTAGAGGGAGACACCTGACAGGTGTTCCTTCAGGTTCTCTGTTCTGTTTGTTCTGACCAGCATGGCAGCCAGAGGCCCTCGCTGTCTCTAGTTCCGTCTTCACCATGCAGGATGGTCTCTGACCCTCTCCAGCAATCTCTATGTGTGTCTCTCTCCTGCTCTCTGTTGCTGTCTCTGCCATCTCCTTGTCTGTTTTTCCCCCTGCAGACTCTGAGCTCCAGGAGCACAGAGGCCTGCTCCTGTTTGATATTCCCTGGGTTCACATCTGTCTGCATTATAGCACTGAGGTTGCCCAGCCCAGCCCCTGGCAGGCTCGTCCATATTTGTGGAATTTATGAGTGTATGTGTCCGTGTCCACCTGTCAACTCCAGCCTGACTTTCCACCCTATCTGTGGCTCTCTTTTAAAAGGGAATGACAGTAGGAGCCCCACCCCCAACCGACCCCAAATAGTGCTCCAGAGCCGAAGGACCTGCCCACCAGAAATCCCACCCACAGGCTTGGAGGAAGAAGAAGCATCTCCCAGAAGGGAGGAACTTTCAATGCTACTCATTAGCAGCACCCTGTGGGCGAAGGTGGAACTGCATCCCAAATGCTGATCGTTGGCCAGTGATGAAGTGGACATTAGGGTTTAGAAGTGTGATGTCGGGGAAAATCTCGGCTTCACCCCACAAAACTCAAGACATCCCAGTGTGCAAACCAAGATCCAGGCTTACTCGGTGCAAGTCAGTACCTACACAAGGCCATCACTGCAGGGAAACCTACCCCACAGAAACATAAACAGAATGCCAACCAGAGTAAAAACACCCCCCAAAAAGTGAAATAACGGATAAAATTTAAAAACCCAGGGGAAAATTTGAATACAACAGATATGTGCAATCTACCTGAGGATGAATTGAAGACAAGAGTGATGAACATGCTCATGGAAATGAAGAAAATAATAGAGGAAGAAAAAGAGAACAGCAAAAAAGAGAGAGAAGAAATTAAGGAAACCATCAAAGAAATGAAGAACATGATAGCTGAACTAAGGGACTCAGTAGAGGAATACAAGAGTAGGACAGATGAAGCCTCCACTAGAATCAGTGAGCTAGAAGATAGGGCAGAGGAATGCATTAAAGTAAACCAACAAAAAGAAAAAAAGAATGAAAAGAAATGGAGAAAGTGTCACGACCTGTGGGATAACATCAAAGGGAACAACATTCACATAATAGGGGTCCCAGAAGGAGAAGACAGAGAAAAGGGGACGGAAATTTTATTTTAAGAAATAATAACTCAGAACTTCCCTAACCTAAGGAATGAAACAAGCCTCCAGACTCAGGAAGATCAAAGAGTTAGAAACCCAAACAGACCTACCCCTAGACACATCAAAATGTTAAAAATACAAAATAATCTTAAAATCAGCCAGAGAAAAACAAGTCACATACAAAGGAGTTCCCATAAGATTGCCAGCAAATTTCTCAGCTGAAACGCTACAGGCCAGAAGGGAATGGCATGATATATTCAAAGTGCTAAAAGAAAAGGATTTTCAACCATACTATATACCCTGTGAGATTATCATTTAGATCTGAAGGAATGATAAAAAAAAAGCTTTTCAGTAAGCAAAAGTTAAAGAAACTAATCACCACAAAACCAGCTCTACAAAAAAGAAAGGAAGGAAGGAAGGAAGGAAGCTCTGTAAAGTGTAAAGAGCCCCCACTTAAAAAGAGTAAGATGGCAAAGTATAAAAAGTGGAGAGGAGGAGAAGAGAACAAAAATGTGCATGGTTAGAATATGGAAGACTAATCTGCTTTCCAATAAAAATAGAAAATAAACACAGAATTCCTAATGCTAACTTCAGGGTAACCTCAAAACACATGTCCAGGGAAAAGCAAAGAAGAAAATAAAAAAGAGAAAGCCATCAAAACATAACTAGGCCCAACACACCTAGGAAGAGAAAGAGAAGAACAAAGACGTTGTCTAGAACCACACACAGAAGACAAATCACAAAACGGCAATAAACAATTACATATCAACAATCACAGTAAACACTCATGAACTGAACTCACCAATCAAACAACACAGAGTGACCGAATGCATTATGAAACATAGCCCAAACTTCCGCTGCATTTAGGAAACTCACCTTTTTTCAAAAAATAAACAAAACTATAAAAGTCAATGGTTGGAAGACCATCCTATAGTCAAATGGCAACCAAAAGAATTAAAAAGCAGGAGGCTGTTCCTGCAGTGGTGACATCTTTGTCCACCTGTCTGCACTAGACCTGGTGGCCTCCTGAAGGCACCGCACAGCAACTCCTACCGGGAGGTGAGCCAGTACCAGGACCAACACTTCTGGGGTGATAATGAAGAACAGAAAACTACCAAAGAAAAGCTGTATGTTGTATGTTGGAAATCTTTCCTGTTATACAACTGAAGAATAAATCCATGAACTCTTTGGCAAAAGAAAATCATTATGGGCCTGGATTAATTGAAGACGACACATGGATTCTACTCTGTGGAGTACTGTTCAAGAGCAGATGTGGAAAATGCCGTGTGGTACATAAATAGAGCTCATCTGGAGGACTGGATCATTCACACAGATTGGGACACAGGCATTAAGGAAGGCAGGTAGTATGGCCTCAGGTGATTGGGTGTCAGGTCTGAGATGAGTCTTGGCAAGACAATGATGCTAGGAGAAGTGGCTATGGAAAGCTGGCCCAAAACCAGTGAGTGCGAGGGCCCCAATGTAAAGAGCTCACTCCTTTGACTTGGTGAATCTGTGACGTGCATGACCCAAGGTGTACACACCTTCCCGTTATCAGCAAGTTTTCATGTTTCTACTGACCTGGAAGACTCTTCATGGTTTTTCTTTGAAAAACATTTAAAGACAGAATCCGAAAGCATGCCTTTAATTCTAGAGTCACAGAATCTTGGCCATGTGTCAAGTTACCAGAGTGATTTTCTATCACCAGGTCAAAAAATCGTACTCCTTAGCAAAGATTTGTTTTATAACCTTGATCGATCTACCAGGTAAAACATCATGCTTCTTTTAGGAAGACTTGAAATTTTTAGATTGTGTTTACTGTGTTTCAGTCTAAGATTCATAGTCTACATTTGGGCATAGAATTATTTTAAAATGTTTGTATTTGTGTGAGATATGAAGTTTAGTAAATGGAGTTTTGCTATATTATGTGGCTTTGCTCTAAATTAGAAATGCATTTGACAACTGAATTGGTTTGCTGTGTTGAATTCAAATCTCTAAAGGCAAACCCAGAGTCAGGGGAACTTTCTGAACAGTTAGTGCGAAGGTAAACTCAAGACAGTTCCAGGGGACAGTACCTGCTCCATGTTTTACATAGCAGGAAATTGGAGGCAGAACTTGAAGGGTATTTACTAAATGATTTTTGAAAGATGTAAATGTTATACTGAAAGTTGAAAAAGCTGAAAGGATTTTGTATTGCAGAGAACCTCAAATACTCTATGCTGGAGGTTGGCATGACACACGATGAATTATCAAGGGATAGTAGTTAAAACATTGCCTTGACATGATGAAGGTTCCTTTGAGGGCCATCAGATCTATTCTTTTCATTTCCAGTGATCTTGGGAATGGGGTATGGAGTGTGGTTTTTATGTTTAAGAAAGAGTTTGAAGGTCAGGAGACTGCTTTACAAAAACAATCAGAAACATTTCCCACAGGAGATGTTTCAGTCAGTTCTCATAACGAATCTGTTTTGTTTTTCCCTAAAGTGATCACTGTGTTTCAGACTCTTGATACTGAGCTGATGATCTCCACACACAAGGGACTCTAGAGAATTTGTTCCACAGTTATAAGGCAAGGGGTGAGTTCTCGTCAATATACTGTTCATTTAAAACTGCAAGTCTAAAATATAAATTTCCCTCACATGAGTGAATTCTTCTCATCTAGCAATAAAATATTTCCCAACTTGCTAATAGGTTGCAAAGCTGGGGCTGACATATCTCCATCATTCATGATGCACCAAGTGTAGGCTTTCTCATTATGTTCAAACTAGTTAAATTTTTTAAAGAACTATAGTTATAAGTGCTTAGGAAAGAAACATCTGCAAACATCCATTTTAATAAGTATACACTATTAATTTTTAATTTCTTTACATTATAGTTTGAATTAATGTATTTTGTATTCTTTTATAGTAAAAAAAACAAAAACAAACTCAATTTCTATAGGCTTTACAACCAGTGGTCCCTATTGGACTTGTATCTTCTGTAATAGAGTTCAATAAAGTCGCACTAAGTTATCCAAAAAAAGCAAGAACCGTTATATTACAGTCTTTCCCGACCTCATCTCTTGACTCCTACTGTGCTATGTGATCTGTCACTGAGCTTGGGTCCTCAACCCAGCCTCAGCAATCACTGGTGGGGCTATATGAAGGGCTTTGCACAGTAACTCACTTCATCCTCATCTTTGAGGTAACATAGTGGTCATTCCCACTTTATTGATGAAGAGTAAAACACAGAGAGGTTGAGATTTTTACCCAAGGCCACACAACAGGTTAGAACTTTTATTGTGTCCAATATAGTAGCCACTTGCTCCATGTGGTTATTAAATACTTGAAATATAGCTAGTAGAACTAATTGAAATTTAAATAAATTTTAAATTTAATTGTAATTAGAGAAGTAATGCTCAATTCAGTTATAGGAAAATTTCTATGTATGTTTGGAACAACTTGGGTATGTGAATCTACTTTTCCAACTGTAAGTTTCATGAATTCTAAATGCAGGTCAAATATTTAAGAAGCAAATTCAGGTTCCCAATTAAATTGTGCTTAAGTGCAAAATAACATATATCAAATGCTACTTCAAATGGTAAAAAGGGATGTTGTAGATGGGATTAAATTAAGGCCCACCCAATAAGGAGGTTATTCTGATTGTCCAAATTGGTCAATGATGAGAATCACAAGGATTCACATAAGAAAGGGACAAGAAGGTCAATGTCGTGTTGAAAGACATTTGTATTATTTCCAGTTTTAGGCTATTACAACTCAAACTGCTTACAAGTATGTGCAAGTATGTTTGCTTTTATTTCTCTTGAGTAGATAACTATAAGAGTAATGGTTGGGTCATATGATTGCTCTTTACATACTATAAGCAGATGACAAGGTGTCTTCTAGGACTTTACATCCCCACCAGCTGTTGCTCCACATTCATGTCAACACTTAGTTTGGCTAATCTACTTAATTTAAACTATCTGGACCGGTGAGTGGTGGCAGCTCACTGTAATTTTAATTTGTGCTTCCATAATGACTAGTGATGCTGCGTTCCATGTGCTTCTTTCTCAGGTGTATGTCATCTTTGGTGAAGAGTTCGGTCAAATCTTTTGTCTACGTCTTCACTGTTTTCCTGCATTTTGAGTTCTTTGTCTAGTCTACACATGTCTTTCTCACAGTCTCTTTGTTCTTTGTCACCGTATCTTTGAGAAGCAAACATTTTTCGTTCTGTTGGAATTCAATGTATCACTCTATGCGTGCATTGTACTTTTACTGTTATCTCTGAAAATTTTTCCCAATGCAAGTTCACAAAGATATAATCCTATGTCTTCTCCTAGACATTTTACACTTTACATTTAGGTCTATGGTCCGCTTTTAGTCAATATTTTCATGAGGTGACTGGTATGGATCAAAGTTCTCTTTTTGGCATATAAACATCCAACTTTTTCAGCACTATTTGTTGAAAGTACCATTTCTCCATTGAATTTGCCTTTGCATCTTTGTCAAAAGTCAGATGAGCATATACATGGGTCGAATTTTGGACTCTCTATTCTTCTATTCCTTATTTTGTTGATCTCGATTATCAAATGTCTTGATTATTATAGATTTACATTTTCTGAGATTAGACAGTGTAGTTTTCCAAAGATGTTCTTCTTTTTCAAAATTGTACTATTTGAGTTTTTTGCATTTCTAGTTGAATTTTAGAATCAATTTGTCAATTTCTACACACACACATACACCACAAAAGCCATCTGGGATTTTGATTTGGGTGTATCGAATTCATAGGGAATTGACATTTTAATCATAGGAGTCTTCTGACCTGTAAAGACAAGTAGATTTTTCCATTGATTTAGATCTTTGTGGATAGGCAGAAGAGTAGTCCTACACAACAAAAATAATTACATTTAATGCCAAAACCTGTGAATATTTAGGGTTACGTGGCAAAAGAGTGGAAGTTGCAGTTGGGATTAAGGTTACTAGTCAGTTGAATTTAAGGCAGGACATTATTTAAGGTGGGGACATTATTCTGAATGATCCAGGTGCATGCAAGTAATCATGAGTATCCTTAAAAGTGGGAAAGGGAAACTGAAGAGGATAGACTTCCACATGACTATAGAAGATGATCATAAGGATACAATATTGCAGGCTGCAAAGATGGAAGAAGAGGGCCATGAGCCAATGAGTGTGGGCAACCTCTAAAAAACTGGAGTCGGATTCCCCTCAAGAAAGAAATGAAGTTCTACTAAACCTTAATTTTAGCCCAGTGAAACCCAGGTGAACTTCTGACTAACAGAAACATAAGATAATAATTTTTTACTGTTTTATAACCCCAAATGTGTGGTAATTCATTTCAGCAGCAATAGAAAATTAATACAATCTTTCTTAATCCTTCTCTCAGAAATGTTTTATCATTTTCAGTGTATAGGACTATTATATATTTTATGAGATTCCTTCCTAAGTATTTCATATTTTTGATAGTATAGTAACTATTCTTTTTAAATTTCTGTTTCTGATTGGTCATTACTAGTATATAGAAACACTAGATTTTGCATATTGATCTTGCATCCTGAGACCTTGCTAAGCTCATTTATTAGTTGTAGCAGATTTTTGTAGATTCCATCAGATGTTCTACATAGTTACGTCATTAGAGAATAAAGGAGTTTTACATTTTTGTTTCCAATACAGATGTGTTTTATTCCTTTTTCTTGATTTATTGCACAGGCTAGAACTTTAGTACAATCTTGAAAAAATAATAAGAGCACATGTCTTTGACTTGCACTCAATCTTAGCAGGAAGACACTCAGTCTTTCACCATTAAGTATAATGCTGTCTATAAGGTTTCCGTAAGTCCTTTTGTCAGCTTGAGGAATTCCCTTTATTCCTAAATGGCTGGTAATCTTTATCAGGAATGGATATAGAAGCTTTTCAAATGCAATACCTAGTGCAATAATCACATCTATAGATATAATTTTCAATGTGTTAATGTGAGTTACATTAATGGATTATGAAATGTTAAGCTGTGCATTCTTACTTGGTAATACAGGTAAATAATGGGATTTATGGGGTATGCCCTGGTGGCATAGATATCTAGTACAACAGGAGGCAGTCCCACAAACATCCCAAGGTCCTTAGTTCAAGACCCAGGGCTGGGGGATCACCCAATATGAACAACAAAATTAAAATAATGCTTCTTCCTCCTCTCTCTTCCTGCCTATTTACTCACCCTCATTCCTGCCTGTGCCTTTCTTTTAAAAAAATAAAAATGGTCTTTACTTGTATTACGCTTTTTACATATGGTTGGATTTGATTTGTTGAAATTTATTTGGAATTATTGTTTATGAGGGTATTCACCTATAGTTTCTTTTTTGTAATGTTTTTGTCTGCTTTCGATAATGTTTTTATCTGCTTTTGTCTGCTTGATATTACCAACCTGTTAAGATGAGTTAGGAGGTATTGCCTCTTCTTGATTTTCTGGAAGAGTTAGTGTAGGACAGGTAATGTTTCTTTCTTTCTTAATCATTTAACATAATTAATGAAGCCACATGAGCCTGAAGTTTTCTTTATAGAAAAAAGTGTTTTTCCATTTTTAACTACAGTAAAACTATCACATAAAATGCATCATCTCAACTCCTTTTAAGTGTACTATTTCAGAAGTGTTCAGTAGATTTATTATGTTCAACCAACCTCCAGAACTTTTCATCTTGCAACATGGACACTACCCACTAAGCCATTTCTTATTTCCTGCTTCACCTAACCCTTTGCAGTCACCATTCCACTTGCTGTTTCCGTGAATTTAGCTCTTCTGGATACATCATATAACTGGAATCACAAGCATGTGTCTTTTTCTGACTGGCTTATTTTACCTTGCATAATGTTCTCACCCACATTGTAGCAGGTGTCAGAATTTTCTTCTCTTGAAAAGACTGACTAATACTCCACTGTATGTACAGAGTAAATTTTGCTTACCCCTTCATCAATTAAAAGACACTTGGGTTGCTTTAATCTTTTGACTATTGTGGACAATGCTGCCATAAGCAAGTATGTATAAATATCTCTGAAACACTTTGCTCTCGTTTCTTTTGGATATAAACCTGTAAGTGGAATGTGGGATCATATGTTACTCTACTTTTAATTTTTTGAGGAGCCGTTATACTGGTTTCCATAGAGATTGCACCATGTAACATTCTCACCAGCAGCGCTCAAGGGTTCCAGTTTTTCCATATCCTTGCCAACATTTCATATATATATATATATATATATATATATATATATATATATATTCTGTTGAAGTGGCTGAGCAGGACACCGTTTCTCTGATGTCCCCCATACATCTTGGTCATGGAGACCACCCCAGCACCGCCCAGAAGTTGCAGTCGCCTCACCATGGAAGGGCGCGTGTGTAGAACCCATTCTCATGGGAAAGATCAAGGCCTGCATCACAGTGTCCACTGTTTCAGAGACTTTCAGACATAAGGAGAATGCCACCAGGGTTCTGAGAACTCTGTGAGCTCACATCTTTTACAGAAACTCCAGTCATCGCGGGCCCACCCCAACCCCCTGCACTGCCAGCCTGGGGAAGGGCTGAACCTGGTTTGGGGTTCATGATTTTCTCACTTTAATTTGCTCACTTTGAGATTTCATTTTGGCTTCTTTTTCTCTTTTCTTTTTCTCTTTTCAAAGAAAGGGTGCAGACTTGAATGAAGGCAAGTAGGCAGGCAGGAAGAAAGAGGAAGAAGCAGCATTTAATTTATTTTGCATTTACTTGTTCAACTTGGTGGTTCCCCGCCTTCCTACCCACCAGAACTTGAACTCAGGTCCTTGGGATGTATGTGGATTGCGCTTGGCAGGAAGTGGCAGACCCAACCACTACTCCACTACTTTTTCTGTTTACTTAAGATGGAAGTGAATATCATTGATTTGAATACCTCCTTCTTTTCTAACACTAAGGTATTAGGTCCTCCAAGTACTGTCTCGACAGTCTCCTACAAATTTTGATTTGTTTTCATTTTCATTCCGTCGAAAATACTTTCTCCGTTTCCTCTGGGTTTCTTCCTAATCCAGGGGTTATTTAGAAGTGTGTGAATTTCTAACTACTTGAGGCTTTTCTAGCGATCTCTCTGTATTGATGTCTAATTGAATGCCACTGTCATCATAGAGCATACTTTATTATGACTTGAATTCTTTGACATTCATCAAGACTTGTTTTATGACTTTGAAAATGCTGTCTCTGTGCTTGAAGACAGTGCGCTCTGCCGCTGCTGGATGCAGAGTGCTGTGTATGTCACACGGGTCAGAGGGTTTCTGTGCTGTTTCCTGCTGCTATGTCTTTGCTGAGTCTCCAGAGAAAGATACTCCAGCGTCGGTTAAAACTAGGATCTGTGGGTGCACCCTGGTATCCAAGCAGATAAGGCCACTGGGCACAGTCCATACACATCCAAGGACCCAGGTTCTCACTTATCGCACATTTTTATGATTCAATTTTATCTCGTTTCTTGGATGACTAGCTACAATGCTTTGAGTTGCTCATTTTATGGCTGCTTTAAAGTTCATAGCATAATCCTTAGTATATCACAGTCTACCTTCAACTGAAATGCTGTCACGTCACACAGAGTATCAGGCTGTACTGAAGTCTAGCCTGGGACTCTGGGCTATTGTTTTTACACATCTTACTTTTATCTATGCTTTAAACCTTACACATCATTACTACTATTTTATTTGAAGAGTCAGTTATCCTTTCAGAAGATTCAATTAAAGAGGGAAGGTTGGCATTTATCCAGCTAACCACCATTTCCAGAGGTATCCATCCCTTTGTGCAGACACAGATTCACACGTGCTGTTATTTTCCTCTGCCCACAGGGAGTGCCTTTAACATGTCTTGTCTGATAGGTCTGTGAGTGATGAATTTTTAAACATTTGTGTCTCCAAAGACATATTTATTTTGTCTTTGTTTGTGGAAGATTTCTTTGCGGGATATAGAGTTCTGGATTGACAGATTCATTACTTCAGTACTTTAAGATGTAATCCCACTGTTTTCTCACTTGCTCTGTCTCTGATGAGAATCTGCTATTATCCAATTTTGAGCAGTTTGAGCAGTTTGATTTTGATCTGCCTCACTCTGTTTTTTTTTTACGTTTCTTATGCTTGAGGTTCATTGAAGTTCTTGAACATGTGTGTTTATCATTTTCACCAAATCTCGGATTTTTTTCATTTTTTAAAATATTTTTCTGTCCACACCTCTCTCCGCTTTTTTTCAAAGACTCGAATTATACATCTATTATATCTCTTGATACTGTTCCACCAATAATAATGTCCCATCTATTCTTTTCATTCTTTTCTCTGTGTCATTTTGATAGTTTCTGTTGCTATGACTTAGTGAGGTTCACTCGTCTTTTCTTCCACAATGTCTAATCTGCCATAAACCTCACCCAGTGCACTCTTTTCATCTTACATACTATAGTTTTTATCTTGAGAAGTTTGTGTTGGGTCTTTTCCATAGTTCCCATATCTCTACTTAACTCTTTCAACAATGGCATTCGTCTATAATAGCTATTTTAATGGCCATGCCCGCTCCTTCTGTCGGTGGCAGATTCTTCCTCCTCATTTTGTACTATGGGTGTCTGTTTTTCTGCAGGCGTGGGAATTGTTTATGAACTTTGCCTTGTGAAGTACTGGACATCTGTGTTCCTACCAAAAGGCTTGAGCTTCGCTCTGGAACACAGGTAAGCTACTTGGGAAATGCCTGATCCTTTCAGGTCTTGATTTTGGGATTTATTCAGTAAGATCTGAGAAGAATGTAGTGAAGATGAGTTATTTACCATTACTGAGACAGGAATTTCCTGAGTCCCAGTGTCCCATGATGATGAATTTTTTCAGTCTGCTGATGGGAATAGGTACCATTTATGATTCTATATGAGCAACATGGTTCTTTCCTTATCATGGTAGTAGTTTACACTCACACACATACACACACTCACACATACACATACCTAAACACACACACTTGCACATGTATACCCTTATATACACATACACCTGCTTACAAGATGCACCATATACAAATGCACACATACACACACATTAATACTCAGCTGATGTCATCAGGTTCGCTGACTTCCACAAGTCCCTGTGTACACCTCCTAACCTACGCTCTGTCCCATGAGTTCTGGCTGCCTCAGACCCCTCTGACTCCGTTCTGTCTCCTCAATTTAGGGATTGCACTTGCAGTCAATAATCCTAATATGCTAACGAATGCGTCCACATGGATGCCTGGTATCAGCCTCTTTCTTTCTCCTTTAAAATGGAGAAACAGGCGCACCCTGGTAGAGTAGCAGTTGGGTCAGCTGCCTTAAGCCAAGAGGCCAATCCATATATCCCAAGGACCCAGGTTCAAGACCCAGGGCCAGGATGAAAACCAAGATGAGCTACAGAATAAAATAAAATGCTGCTTCTTCCTTTCTCTCCCTGCCTGCCTGCCTCTGCTCACCTTCATTCCTGCCTGCACCTTTCCTTTGAAAATAAATAAATAAATAATAAAATGAAGAAACAGCCTATGAATTGTAAAATTAAACAAGCTACTTAACCACCGCCAAAGATCCTGATCTAGGTACTGGGGACCACAGCATCACCCTTAGATTCATGGGGGTGAGGCAAGAGTGATGTTTTATTTGAGTATGGAAGTCCAAGCCTCCAGGCCCAGCCTCACCAGGTTCTCCTCCTGTTAGGTAGGCTCGCTAGAGGCGGGCTGGAACAGGAGAGGAGCCCCAAAAAACAAGTTCCCAGGAATGTCAGATAGGGCACGGTCACAAACCAGGCACCAAAGGACCCAGGAACCAATACATTTCTAACATCAAGGAAGCCTCAAAATGACTAGATAAGGTGACGCATCTCTGCAGAGGCCTTTTTGCCCAGACTGGCTGGTGACACCAGTGCAGCAATTCAGTTACCGGCAGCTGACCTTGACCTCATTGTAAGAAACTTCACATAAGATTCAGTGTGGATGTACTCGTTAGGCTCATTATTGTAGACTAGTTATAGGTAGTGAGCATCACACTTAAGGAAACACCTGCTCTTGGAAAAGACAGCCCATCTCCTGACTGAGGGGGGACTAAGGGAAAAACCCTTCATAAATATGTGCATCCTTAGTGGCTTAGGGGTCAGGTTCTTCACTTGAGGCAGACCCGCTTTTCCAGTCTCGAGTGTACTTCTCTTCTCTCACACCGCCACTTTTCTGTGTCACAAATAAAAACGTCTCTTTTACTGTCAGCGTGCTATGTCTGCAGTGACACTCACCCAGGATGGGCAGAAGGACCTGCCGTGATCACATGCTCAGCGGGAGCTGGGGCCTGATAACCCTGACCTCTGGACCCTAGCAGGAGCCTGCACTTTCCTGACCTCGGGGAGGTGCCACCACGGACTCTGCTGACCTGAACCCCTGGCTCCTGCTGTGCCCTGTGCTCTGGCTCTGGTTTGGGTCCTCACTCTGATCCCAGGAGTCCTACTGAGGAACTCCTTAACCACGTGCGAGTAGGTACTGTTGTCACCCCCCTGGTAGCTAGAGGAGCAGACTAAAGTACAGAGACGTTACCATCCTGCACCAGGTCACAGAGCAGTCGAGAGGAAGAATCAGATGTCGAACCCAGGCAGTTAGTTTGCCATTCCAACCACTTCATGCCCCTGCATTTCTGAGGGTCAACAGCCCAGAGAGAGGCCACCACAAGAGGCAGAGAGAAAAGAAGAGGCAGCCGAAGGCAACAAGTTCTGGAGGCGAGGAGGACTCCACCAGCGAACAGAGGAAAGCACACAGCTGGACACTGGCACAGCATGTCCTGAATAAAAGTTCATGTCTCCTCTACAGCCAACGCGCGTGTTTACTACATACCTCTTCGCACTCACGCCCTGCATTGCACCACAGCACCCTGGGCCTCTGCACAAAATCAGGTTTTCAGTTGCATAAAATTCAATTCAAGGTGTGCTCTGGTGGAGGAGCGATTGAGTCAATCACCTCCAGAGGACACAAGCCAAGTGCCCCTGGGTTCAAGTCCCAGGTCCAGGGACAAATGACCAGGGCGAACAACTAAAATAAAATAAAATAAAATGTTTCTTCCCCCTCTCTCTTCCTGCCTTCCTCCCTGTTCACCTTCATTCCTGCCTACATCTTTCCTTTAAAACTAAAATAGAATAGAATAAAATAAAATTCAATTTATGAAAGAAGTCAGACACAAAAGGTCTCACATATTTAATTTCATTTATATGAAATATCCAGAAGTGGCAAATTTACAGAGAGAAATCAGATCTGTGGTTCTCAGGGACTGAGGAAGGAAGGAATGGGGAATGATTGCTTAATGGGTACCGAGTTTTGTTCTATACTCATGAAAAAATTCTGAACGACTTAGCGGTATGGTTGTACAGCATTTTACATATTCCCACTGCCACTGGAGTGCGTGCTTTTAAATAGTCACCATAGTAAAGCTTATGTGTATTTTGCCACAGTTAAAAAAAATTAAATTCAGGTGTGACCTGGTAGCTCGGGCGCTAAGCTGGCAGCTGGGGTGTGGACCATAAAAAGCCTGATGACGCAGGTTCATGACCTGGGACAGGGGAAACAACCAAAATAAATAAGTTTAAAAATGTGCTTTCTCCTCCTCTCCCTTCTTTTTTTTTTTTTTTAAGGAAAAATGCAGGCAGGAATGAAGAGAGTAGAAGCAGGTAAGGAGAGGATTTCTGGGATCAATAAAGAGGGAGCTTAGTTTAGATATGTGGAGCCAAAGCAGCGTAAAACAATTACCCAGGCAACTGGAAAACCAGAGACCCGCCCTGCAAGGAAAACCTTGGCAGGAGGTTTTTGTTCCCTGCTCAGGCTCAGGAAGAAGCCATAGAAGCTAGATAGTTATCTTAAACCTTTTAAATGTAAAATAACTCTGTAAACATTGATTGTTAGAGTGGTTGATTTACTTCTTGCATTTTTTCTGTAAATGACTTCCTCATGTAAAGACAATAAATATGTGAGGAGTCACTGACTCCTCGGGGTAGCTATTTGGGGCAAGAGTTCCCAGATAGTTTAGCCCCTGACCCTGTTTTCTTCCAGTTTGGTCTGTTTCTTTCTTTCTATTTCTCAATCCTTTGCAGCCCCTTCCTTCAGCCCTTATCGCAGGAGTCAAGCCCGACAGAGGATGAAGACGCATTTTTATTTATTGTATTTAGTGGTTCATCATGGTTGTTCCCCCAGCCCTGGGACATGAACCCGGGTCCTTGGGATGTGTGTGGACTGTACCCAGTGAACTTAGCCACTAAGACACCAGAGTGCTCCTGGAGGCAGCATCTTTACAGAGATAATCAAGTTAAAGTGAGGTCATTGGGGTGGGTTCCCATCCAATGTGACTGGTGGCTGATGAAAGGGGAGATTGGGACACCGCGCGCAGGGAGGACACCATGGGAAGGTGAAGGCAGAGATCAGTGCGAGCTTCCGCAAAGCAAGGAATGCCCAAGACTGCCTGCAAGCACCACAGCCATGGACTTGCTTCTCCCCGACAGCCTCAGGAGGACCCAAACTCCAACTCCCTGACCCCAGACTTTCAGAACTGTGAGACGATGAACTTGTCTTATCTCAACCACCCAGGTTGTGGTACTTTCTGCAGGCAGCTCTAATGAGCTGACACATTGGGTTGAGTCCAGATGGGAAATCACTGGTTTTATCTGTATCCTTTGACTGCTGTAACAAACGATCCCACAGAAATGTATTATCGTAGAGTTCTGGAGGTCAGTCTCAAGTGTGCCTGCAAGACTATATTCTGCCTGAGAGTTCCCCATGGAGGATCTGTTCTCTTGCCTTCCCAGGGTCTAAAAGCTGCATTTCCAGGCTTGGGGCCCCTTCTCCACCTTCAAAGCCAGGAGCAGGTCCCCTCTGACCTCAGCTTCTATTCTTGAGTCTTTTCTCTCCGATCCTTCTGTCTCCCTCTGATATAAACCCTGTGATGACATTGGGACCATTCAGATAACCCCGGATCCTCTCCCCACGTCTGCTCAGGCCCCTTCACTTCACATCTGCAAGGTCTCCTATGGTGAAAGGGAACAATATTAGGCCACAGAGATCTTGGGTGGGAGCTGTGATGGGGCGGGGGCGGAACTATAAAAGTGACCACACGGGACTTTGCACCTGTTGGGGGAGAGGTTCACGCAAAACAACTCTGAGCTGAAATGGGTGTAAGTGCCCAAGGCCCCAGTCAGGGGTGGCTGGTGAGTTGGCACCTGGAGAAGGAAGGTCGAGGCAGGAAGTGGGAGAAGGAGGAGTCAAACCGACACGCAATCTGTGGGGACAGTGCCAGGGTGGAAGACATGGAGCTGGAATGACCTTTGGAGCCATCCAAGTTGGGCCAAAATGTCTGGGCCACAGCCTGGAGCATTTGTGAGGGCGGCTGCCTGTCAATTAAGCCCTTTATTCCCAAAGAGGGACCAGGGCAGAGATTCCCAGCATCCCCTCCAGGAGCCACTAAACTCTGAAGAGGGGCCAATTGCTTAAATAGAAGAATTAGCCAAAGAATCTTTGAAATGCTCAAAAAGATATGCATTTGAAACACATAGGCCTGACACACAGGCCGAATACACGTCCAGTCTCATCCCTCCTTTTCCTAAGTGCCCTCCAGGGGCTCTGATTGCCTGGACTGTGTATTGCCTGATTCACCAAATGCTCGAGGTCTGGCCCCTGCTGACTGCTCTTCCCAAACCCCTACCACCCGTATGATAGTTCCTAGTGGGGGTCACAGCCATTGGGCAGCCCAGATAGAATGTTCTCCCAGTCCCCCAACCCCAGGCACTTCCTGCAGGCATTGCCTTCAGCCAAGGCGAGCACTGAAGAACTCTGAGGAGGTTTTCCCTGACCACTCTCCTGGGACCTGGGCCTGGGCTGGCTGGGCCTGGGCTGGCGGAGCCTGGAAGAGTGAATCCACGAGCAGGTGAGCTGCCTGGAGGAGGAGTTGCAGAAGGTGTGTGGTGAGGAGGAGGGGTCAAAGGAGGTGTATGTGTGTTAACATGTGTGTATGTGTGTACGTGTGTTAATGTGTGTGCATGTGTGTGTGCATGTGCACACGCATAGACCAAGTTCAGACCAGTCCAAACCCAGCTTTTCTCACCACAGGACCTTGGAAAATCCCTTCCTCTCTCTGAAAGTTTAATTCCTCATCACTGACAAGGGCAATTGAACTCAATCAATAGATGGTTCTAAGTCCGCAGGGATTTAGGAAGCATCCCCAGAGCTCCTGTCCTTAGATATACACTGGCATTTTCATCCATTCCTTTTCCTTGTTCAGTCAATATCCTAGTAAGTTATACGCAGTAAATGTTAAGCCTTTCAGCATCTCTGAGGGCAGGGCTACTGGTGGGGCAAGTCATCTAGTGCCCCTCTGTGAGTTAGAAAATGTCTCTTTGGCCAGACTACTATGGTCAGAGAGCTGTCATTTTAGATAGATGATAGATTGATAGATAGACAGATGATAGGTAGAGAGACAGGTGACAGAGAAAGAGAGAGATGAATATACAGATATACAGATGATAGATGGATGAACTGATACAAAGATGATAGATAGATGATAGATGATAGGTGAGTAGATATACAGATGATAGATAGATAGATAGACAGACAGACAGATAGATGACAAATACATATGGTCAATTTTCTTCCCATCTCTGGGTCTCAGGTTTTCATTTTATCAGTAATGTTGATGTACTACTAGGGAAGCCTTTGGTCTAGATCTGGAACTATAAACTTCGTCTCACGTGTCAACTTTGTACACTGATGATGGGGGTCTGAGATCTATTACAAAAAAGTGCTGGGGTTGATTAGTGATACACAAAGACTAAGGAAGAGGAAGTGCCGTGTGCCTGCCATCCCTGGTCTGAGCAGCTCGTCTCTTTTCTTGAGGGCAGAAAGTAGAACAAGGACAAAGTGGGAGCTGGCAGAACAGCAGGAACACCTGGTCTGGAAAACCAGTGAAGGCCACAGTGGAAAACCACTGGAACAGTGTTCCTGTAACTGCTCACTCCCAAGAGCAAAGAAGCACAGTTATGTAGCAAAAGAACAAAAGGCTGAATAAGCAAATCCAATGTAAAGATGAAATTATTTGCATAGATTGCTTGAAACAGTTCTGTGTATCGACTCAATAAATAGGTGGAAGGCTGGATATTCAGGGCTCTCAGTCCACGAGGCTGTTAGCCCCCTGACCCCACCTTTCTATCACTCTCTTTGGTTCTCATTCTCCTGCGGTGCCCCCTCTTCCCCCCTGTTCACCAGGAACATTGCCAGCACTCTTTCATCTCCTCTCTGATTCTAAATTCTCGGATTTCATGTATAGGAGCAAGGGGACCCCAGCACAGAATTCAACCAAGAGAATTTGCTCGATTCTGCTCTCGACATCTTTTTTACAGGCATGGAGACAACCAGGATATGTGCTCCTGCTTCTCCCGAAGTACCCACAGGTCACAAGTTAGACCAGCCCTTTCTCTTCACAGCGTGCTGCTGTCAAGCTGGGTACAAGGACCAAGGAGCAATTGCTGGCTGGGGCAGAGGTGTGACTATCCTTTCAGAGGGTAAAAGGTGATTACCACTGACATCATCCTGCACTGGAAGCCTGGGGACTTGAGAGGGTCAACGAGGTAGGTGCCCAGGGCAACAAGCCTTCCCATGTTACAGAACTTTCTTTTCCCCACTATTCTGAATGAAGCAGACCTTATACAGTGAGAGACTGACACAGGCAGTGGGGCCAGAGAGACGGCCCTGCCTGGGGCACAGGAGCCAGGTGCCGTACACAGAGGCGGTCCTCCAGGAGAGCCTGAGGTTTGCAGATATCCTACCTCTGGGCATACCCCATGCTGTCACCCAGGACACCCAGTTCGGAGGATATCACATCCCCAAGGTACAGGCTGGGTATGGGTCCTCTTGACTCAGCTGGCCTTCCAGGCGGAGCTGCAAGACTGGGCCTCTCGTATTAGACTCCTGGGCCCTTCCACCCCTCTGCCCTCAGCGCAAGCGAGGCTGGGGTTGCCAGTTCCCTGGTGGAGCACCAAAGTGCAACAGCTGAGAGCGAGGGTTCTGGAAATGCCAAGAATCCCTGCATTTCCCAGATGTGCAACTCTCAGGAAATGAGGCCATGTCTCTGACCCCTGGTCTTGTCTATGCAGTAAGTATAATAATTCTCCCTACACTGGGTGGTTGTGACCCAGTGGGCAGATAGTACATAGTGAATGCTCAGGAATGTTAACTACTTTGATTGTTATTAGAACCAGATACTATTGCCAACACCAAAACCAGAGTGAGTATATAATACCTGTCAGGGGTGAACCCTGATGGAGTAGTGGTTTGGTCAACTTTCTTCAGCCAAGAACACAGTCCGCATACATCCCAAGGATCTGGGATTGCGTCCTGGGGCAGGAGGAGCAGAGACAACTAAATAAAATAAAGTACTTCTTTCTCCTCTCTCTTTCTGCCTGCCTCTTCAAAACGTGCTCGGAAGTCACCTTCTCAGAGAGGCCGTCCCTGGTCCCCAGACGAACAGGTGGTTGCATGATGTGTAAGGCAGCATCTCTCTGATGTGGTCTGAGCAGGGCCTTTGTGTCTGTCAGGAGAAAGGGTGGTGGAGATGTCACCTGAAGGGGCTCCTGGGAAACGGTGTGTGACCCTGAAGTTGCTGGGATGACCGAGGTCCACGCGTAGGAGCCATCTGTGAGACCCAGGCGTGAGTCAGGTTGGCAGAAGCAGACTCTGAGATACAGGTGTGCACCAGGAGCTTCATCCGGGTGGCCTCTGGGGGAAGCTCTGGGCAGCAGGCAGCAGGCGGTGGGCTGTGACAGGCGGACAGAGCTGTCCCCGTGGGAGCTGGCTGTATCAACCAGCGACTGAATGCAACTTTTCACGGGAAGAAGCCCCCAGCTGGTGGCAAGATTGCTCCCTGTGGCTGAAGGCAATTCTTGGAAAAGGGTCAGCTGTGAGTCATTCACAGTGGACACTCCCTGGCCATGGGAGTGAGTGTCTCGGACATGCAGGAGGTCCAGGTGACAGCACAGTGCTCACGGCGTGAGGCAGGACCCTGTTGGAGGCCTGGCCTTCCCTAAGGGCCTGGCGGTCTGAGAGCCAGCCAACAGCCTTCCAATAAAACATGTCTTCTCCTTCCCTGACAAAGAGACCTTCCCCACAGACTGGAAAGCAAATTTCAACCCGGATATTCTCAGAATTCCTTAAAAGAGGGTGACTGTGAGGGAGACTAGCCCCCACCTAGGTTCCTGGTCCATCCTCCCTGCCTTCCTGTTTTCCAACTCCATCCTTTGTCATGAGGGAGACTCCACCCCTGTGCGGACACCCAGCCAAGTGTGCAAAGCTCACCCACACCCAGATCCAGCCACCCCTCGTCGATCCCTCCATCCTGGGTTGCCTTGGAGGGTGGACCTAGAAAAAGTCCCCTCGGGCACTGGACAGGGACTGGAAGGCCTAGGACAGGGAATTCCAAGGCCGGCGTGGAATCGTGAGCACTCACAAATCGTGGCCCAGTTTTCCAGGCATCCTGCCGGGAAGGTCAGAGGGCCTCATGCTGAGGCCCCTCTTGCCTGGATCTGTTTCTCTCTCTTTTTTTTATTTTCTTATTTTTAAATGGCTGCAAAATAAACAACATAAATTTATCATTTTGAAGCATCCACTGTTAACTAAAGACATTAACTGCCTTCACATCTGGTGCATCTGCTACCCCCAGCCTCTCCAAAACTTCTTCCATCTTGCAAATCTGAAACTCTGTCCTCATCAAGCCCCCTCCCCAGAGACCCTGGCATCCACCATTCTGCTTTCTCCTTCTACACTTTAACAACCCTGGGTTCTTCCCTTAGATAGAATCACTTGGTATTTGTATTTTTTATGACTGTTTTATTCCAGGTGGCATCATCCAGGCTTCCCAGCCTGCAGCATGTATCAGACGCCTTCCTTTACCAGGCTGACTGCCCGCTGCTACACGAAGATGTTCTGAATCATCTGTTGATGAGCACTTGAGCTCCTTCCAATTTTTGCTTCTTGTGATAATGCTGCTCTGAATATGGCTATCCACATCTCTCCCAGCACGCACCACGCCTGCTTTTTCCCTTGTTGTTGTTAAGGACAGGTGCAGGCAGGAGTGGAGGCAGGCAGGCAGGCAGGCGGGGAGAAGCAGGAGGAAGAAACACTCTGTTTTGTTTAGCTGTGCACATGGTTGTTTTCCCGGCCCTGGGTCTTGAACCCGGGACCTTGGGATGTGTGTGGCCTGCACCCAGGGTGGACTAGACCGCTAGGCCACCAGGACGGGCCCTCTGGATCTATTTCTGACAAGTGTTCTTGGGCATCTCCTCCAGATCTGACCTGCAGCAGGAATATCAGGCTCTAAGGACCTACGAAATCTCCCTAAATCCGAGGGTACATGTGTGCGGACTCAGGCCTTCTCCTCCCCCTGCAGCAGCAAAAGAGACGGTGCCGGGAGGAGGGATTGTCAATGGATCTTGGGCCTCTGTAGCCTGAAAGTCCTCAGATGTGTTGGCTGGGTGTCGATTTATTTCCTTGAATTGCCAACCAAAGTGCCCTCGGGCAAAGTGGTTGCGCAATCTCTGCCAGGCAAACACCCAAATATGACCTTCTCACAAGGGACTGAAATGTGCTTTTGTGGTTAGAAGGGTGTACATAACACCAGGGAGGCCACGAACCCTCGTGCGCTTTTGTTCAAGTAAAAAAAAGGCACGTTCTTCAAACAAGTGCCTACTGAATGCAAGGCATGAAGAAAAAGGGCCCTTCTTAGATTCCAGTCCCTCCTGTGCAAGGCGCAGCCTTTGTGACGCGCGTGTTCATTCTGAGTGATACTAGCAACTGACTCTTGAGTGGTTTTTATGTGTCACGTGATTCTCACTAGTTCATCTCCTCTAAGGAGATACCATTATTAGACCCATTTTGCAGACGGAGATATGGAGGTTCAGGGAGAAGTCACTTGTGCAAAGTCACCAAATGGGAAGCGACAGAGCCCAGGTCTGCTGACCCCAGAGTCCACAGTCTCCCACCTGAGTTTCTCCGGGGTAGACGAGCGCATGGAATTGGGGCCAATATGCACGTCTGGAGCTGTCCCGTGTGGCAGGCGTGACCACCCGGGCTGACTCCCTTGTCAGGGCACCACGGTGTTCCCGCAGCTCCACTCGGTCCTCCGTGGCCCTGACCGGTTCCGAGACCCCTCCGCCTTCCAACCCAAGAGGTTCCTGGACGCCGGTGGAGCTTCTCAGAAGAACCCGGCCTTTCTGCTCTTCTCTGCAAGTCAGTGCCCAGCTTTCGTCCAGCTCCGGGCAGCTGTGTGGCCCCAGGAAGGACACAGTCCCTGTCTGCGCCTCCTCTAACACAAGCAAGTGGTGGTCTTTTTTTAAAGGAAAGGTGCAGGCAGGAATGAAAGAGGAGGAAGTTCGTTATTTACTTTTATTTAGTCATTGACAATGGTTGTTCCCCCAGCTCCAGGTCTTGAACCCGGGACCCTGGGATGCACATGGGACTGCTCCCATGTGGCGCACCCAGTAAGTGGTTTTCTCGTTGCTGGTTTGGAAGACGGCTGCTACAGGCCAGGCTCAGGGGAGGAGAGTGTCCGGAATGCAGATACACGCATCCAGCCGTGGTTAATCCTGAGATCTCAGCTCACGCAGCGCTGAAGCTTCTGCCTGGTCTGTGAAAACACCAGAAAGAAATGGTTTTCTTTCTAATTTCAATCTAAAAATGAGACGACTAGGCAATGCTAGCTAATATTTGTATTATACTCGGGTATATATATGCATTATATATTCATTAGATGTCTATATGAAATGCATTTATGCATTTGGTAAAATTTATGCAGTTGGTAAAAAAAAAAAAAAAAAAGCAGAACAAGAATATAAAAGGAGTGTAAAGGTGCACCCCTGTGATTCAGCAGCTAAGGAACGCGCCTCATGAAGCGCAGGGACCTGGGTTCAAGACCCAGGGCTTGGAGAAGAAGAAAAAAAATCAAAGTAACGTCTTTTGCCTCCTGATTATTCCCTAGATTGTAAGTCCTACAACCTAGAGGAAAACACGGCTCATGGTTTCTTGTGAATCCTTCTAGGATTTGTCTAAGCAAGTGCATAACTATGAACATGTGTGTATGTTTTACAAAAATACATAACCCATGCCTACCATGGTAGGTTTTATACTTTCATTTGACCATTCATCTGGGACACTGTTCTGTTGAAGCCCGTGTGGCTCTCATTCTTAGTGGTTGGTGACTGTCCGTTGAGGCCCCGTAATTATTCCCTCATCCCGTTTCTGGGCTGGGGGCTCATGTCCACTCATGTCCAGTCTTTCACTGCTGCATGCACATCGCTCTGCACGAGTCGTGGGCCACACTGGGGAGTGTTTCTGAAGGAGCGATGTCTAGGAGAAAACTCGAGTCACCCACACGGAAGATCACTGCCTGATTTTGTGGGCTACTTTTCAAAGGCAGAAAGACACAGACCCAAGGAGTGAAAGCTGGACTAATTCACAGTGTCCCATTTGGAAATATGGTGGGTTCTGGGATCTTTGAAAAACACAGCCCTTCAAACCCAGTCTCTCAGGATGGTACTGAAAATGCCACCATCTGTGTCCTTCTCTGAGCAAGGGGCAGCTTCGCTGTCCACACTCTCCAAGATGACCCCCTGACACTGACAGTCAGATCTGTGGTCCTGTGTCCTCAGACGCAGCCGACCTTGGCTCAGCAATACCTGCCGTAGGTCCCCACTGGGGTGTCACCGGCGGGTCCTCAGCAACGGTTGCTTTAGTGATATGATGTGTAACAAAGCAGTTGTGTCACCAACGAACAGCTGTAAATAAGAGTTAAGTTGCTACAGCATATTTCTGGTCGCAAAAACATCACTAAGCCTGTGCCCTGGTGGCTCAGGCGCTAAGCCGGCAGCTGGGACGTAGCCCCTGTAAAGCCTGAGGACCTCGGTTCAAGACCCAGAGCGGGCAGAGGAGGGGAAGAACAACCAAAACTACAACCAAACAAAACAAAATAATCCTTCCTTAAATATGCTTCTTCCTCTCCCTTCTTTCTTCTCCTTTAAAAAAAAAATCACTAAACTTGCACACAAAAAAGACTCGAAACACTTCTACTATTCAGCAGTTATCTGTATTCATTCATCTTCTAACCCACCGTTCCAGTCCAGGGTCTCAGCGGCCACAGCCTCTCCCGGCAGCTTGGGGAACAAAGTGGACCCTGGCCAGGACGCCCTTGCCTCTGAGGGGACACGCCACACCCGCCCGCCTCACTCCCACCGGGACAATTAGAAACACTCATGAATCCAACGTGCACATCTTTGGGATGTGGGAGAACAGTACCGGGGGACCCCGCAGACCTGGGGAGGACGGGCAGGCACGCTGACTGTGGCCGGGGCTGGAACTCCATCTGGTGTTTTCTCAGCAACCTTATCATGAAGCAACATGGCTCAAGGATCTGATATAGAGTCAGTTAAGCAAACGTTGTCTGCCCTAAACCTATGCAGACAGGAGTCCCTGAAGAACATGGCGTAACAGCTGTTACCAGCGGTGAGATCCAGAGGTGACCCAGCGGATGGGAGGCCTTGGGAGTTACAAGAAAATACGACTTCACTTTATAGAAGGGAGCCCATGAATTTGGGGATGGGGGTGGGGGGTCCAGGAACCAGTGCCCTGCAGGTGCTGAGGGACAGCAGTACCCCTCCCTCCCAGGTGGAGAAAGGTGTAGCATCTCAGTTTATGGGAGAATGATGCATAGGATATGTTCCCGGAGGAGTCAGGAAGATTTAGCTGAAATCTCAGGAGATGAAGCCATCCATGGCCCTGCTGTCATCTCTGATCTCTTCTCTCTCCTGTCTCTGATGAGTCCTCCCCCACCCCATCACATGTCCATTTCCCCCAGGGCACTGAGCAAGCCCCGGAGAGTCCCTGGCCCAGACCACCTAATGTGGCTGATGCGATGCCTCTCACCCTCCTCCCTGCTGCCTCCTGCTACCCTGGAGCTACAGCCCCCAGACAGTGGCTTCAGGAAGCAGCCACCACTTTTCCAGCTCATCTTACAGCCACAACTCCCACAGACAGAAGCCCATCTTCCACCCTGACCGCCCATCCCCTAGCTATGACCCTGTATCTTCCTCCCATTGTCTGGCCTCAGTTTCCCTACATGCACCACAGGGAGACTTCACAGGATCCACACGTATGCTCTGGAATCTGACACCTTGGAACTAGAACTAACCTTATCCACCATAGTGTCCCCAGCTCCTATAGCAGTGTCTGGCACAAAGTAGGTGCTCAATAAACACCTGCTGAGAGAGATTTCCCAATAAATCCTGGCTCTGTTACTTACTCAATGGTGTATCCTTGATCAAGTGATGTTCACATTCACAGCTTCGGTTCCCCATCTCTAAAATGGGGTAATAAAAACATCTGCCTCCCAGCCTACTATGAGTCTTCCTTTGACAAATATTTATCGAGCATCTGCTACATTCTAGGCACTGTGCTAGGTGCTGAGAATACAGTACAGCAGGGAACAAACAGGACAAAACTCCTTACCCTGCTGGAGTTGATAATAATAAAAAAGAAGCAAGAAAAAACCTAATTTGTATGGGGAGTTAGAAGGTGAGACAAGTCGGGGGCTTAGAAGGGCAGGAGTGTGGGATGGGGCCATTTGTAGCTTTCAATGGGCTAACTGGGAAGAACTCACAGAGTAGGGGACATTTAAAGAGAAACTGGGCAAGAATGAAGGTGCTGGTTTCTAAATGAAAACAGTCCAGGCAGAGGGAACAGTCAGTGCAAAGGCCCTGGGGCAGGAGCATGCATGGAGGATGGAGAAGCAGTTGGAGGCCAATGAGTCCGGCATTGGAGGAGCCAGAGGCAGCTGTGGGAGTGAAGGCTGAGCGCTAACAGACCTCAGAGACTTTGGCTCTTATCCTGAAAGAGATAGAACTCCCGGGGCGGAGGGGAGGATTCTGAGCAGAGGAGGCATGAGAGCTGATCTGTGTTTTTTGAAGCATCCCCTCTAGCAGTCTAGGACACCTGCCCTCAGTCAGCTTCTCTTCTATGGCACATGCAGGGTGGGGATGGGGCATGGCACCTTGGAGGTCATTTTCTCCAAGCCCCTGCCACCTTCCAGCTGCAACAGGAGCAGGGTGCCAGAGCTGGGTTCCCACCCACTCTTGACTCCCAACCAGGGAATGTTCTGGATGTTGACATCAGGTGCTTTTACTTGACCCTTGGGCAGTGGGTGAACGAGCAAGTCCTGCTTTGTAACAGCAGCTGAATGGTTTGCTCTCTGCTGGCCCCTGTGGACATGTGAGTCATAGCAAAGATTCCCTGGCGGGAAAAAGGTGGGCTTAAGGCACAGCGCCCCACCTCCCACCCCTTCCTGCCTTAGTTATTAACATGGCCTCTTTTACTCTCAAAACAATCCCCGGGAGGACAATTAATTATATGGCCTCTGATCTAAATGCACTTTTTTACAGCCCAATTATCTTTCATAGACTATTTAGGAGCTTTAAAGAGTCAATAGAGAGCATCATAAATTGGTTGAATGTTAGAATTTTGGGCTGTTCAAATAACTAAGGTAGCTTTACTTACCACTTACTCAGTGCCAGGCAATGTATTTTTACAGCTATCGAGTTACTGAATCGTCCCACTATTCAAGAGGTAAATACTGTTAACCCCATTTGACAGTTGAGGACAGAGGAGACACAGAGGACAGCTATATTAAATCATTGAGTCATCACAATGAGAATTCTAGATGAATGACATTGAAACCTATATTGATTGCAAACTTGCATCTTATTTAAGCTTTGCATCCAGCCTGTGGAGAAGCAATATGAGCCCCATTGCAGGTTTTTGCTTCAAATGGCTGGTTTATTTCTTTTTATTTGTGGAGAAAATATATAACATCAAGTGTTACCATTTTTTTCTAGGTTTATCGAGACGCAATTGACATTGGTCACTGGGAAGTTTCAAAGTGAGCTGCACTGGTTTAAATATATTGTAAAGCGATTACCCCTCGAGGCTCAGCTAACATCCATCATCCCATAGAGACACAATAAAAAGAAAAGACATTTCAAAAGAAAAGGGAAAACGATTTCCTGTGAGGAGAACTCTTAGGGTTTACTCTCTTTCCTACATATCACACATCATTGTGGAATAATCATCATGCTGTAGATTTTATGTGTGTGTGTGTGTGTGTGCTGACTTGTCTTATAGTTGGAAGTTTGTACCTTTTGACAAGCTTCCTCTAATTTCCCATCCTCCCCCAGCTTATCCATCCTTTGTGACCGATTTTATCATTTACCATAATATCCTCAGGGTTCCTCCATGCTTAGCCTGCGTCATAATTGTCTTCTTTTGAAGACAGACTCATCTTTTGGAGAGATATACCATATGTTTAATCCATTTATCCATGAACTTTTATTCATTCAGCCCACAAGCATTTCTCGGTGCCCACCATATACCTAGACAATAGTTACAAAGAAATCTAACCACGTGTCTGCCCTTCCTGTGTTTGGAAGCAGATAACAAATCAGCAAGAAAATAGGGGACATAGCAGATGGTGCTCAGTTCTGTGGGCAAAAACCAAGCCGGAAGTTGGCTCAGGGAAGGTTGGGCTGAGCAGGTGGTAACTAAGTGGGCAAGGGGAAGCCTCCCTGGGCAGGAGAGCTTTGAGCAGGTGAGGGTGGGAGTCAGTTGGCTCTTCTGGGGAGAGCAACCCAAGCAGAGAAGCCAGCCAGTGCAAAGACCCCACGGTGAGAGCCCAGGAGCAGGAGCTCAGTGAGCAAGAGGACCAGGTCTGTGAGGGAAGTGAGAATCTGAGAGGGGAAAGCACCCTTGTGTCTCAGGCCAAGACCTGGGATCTGTACCTGGGACTAGGAGGAGAACAGCAAAAAAAAAAAAAAAAAAAAAAAGGAAAGAAGAAAGAGAAAAGAGGTGTGCCCTGGTGGCACAGTGATTAAGTCTGAGGTCTGCAGCCAGCACAGTCCACACACATCCCCAGGACCCAAGTTTGTGTCCCAGGGCTGGGGGAACAACCAAGATGAACAACTCAATAAAATAAAATAAATATTTCTCCTCTCTCTTCCTGCCTTCTTGTCTCTGTTCATCATCACTCCTGCACCTTTCCTTAAAAAAAAAAAAACAAAAAAAAACGGCTTTACCGACCTTTCTCCAGGTTATGCAACCAGTGGGTGGCAGACTCATGAGCAGGGTCTCTCTGACTTCACAGCCTCATTTTGCCCCAACAACAATTCTCATGTAGTGTTCTCTTACGACACGCTGTTCCTCTGCTCATACATGACAGGCAGTATCTTGTCTGACTCAAAGGCAGATCTGCCTGAATTTTAATTCCAGGCTCTTCCCTGCTACTGCTAGCTCACCCACGGCACTATGAAGTCGTCCCTTACAGGGCTTGCCTATTTTCAGAGCTTGGGGCCAGTCCAGCCCTGTGTCTCAGCAGCTAAGGTGCAGGTCATGCAAAGCCTGAGGACCCAGGTTCAAGGGCCCAGGAAATTAAACAAATAAACAAACATCTTGGGACTGAGGCTAACAAGGCTATGACATTAGTGACATTTCTCAGTGCTTCCCAGTCTGCTTAGAAAAGAGCCTCTCCCCTGAGAATCTCCCCATACTGCTCCTGTAATCTTGTGATGTAGAAGATGACCAAAATATATTTCTCATACGTACTGGGTCTGCCTACACAGTTCAGTTCCCAAAGCCTTGCAGTTTGCAAAGAGCTGAGTGTTCCCAGTGTCTTGTTATGTGAAATGACATAACTGTGGAAGCTCTGGGCATGGGATCTGGTTGCCTGCAGAGCCAGGCCCCGGATTAAAGGGTTAGAATTGCCAGTCCCTCCCTAGACACCCAGGGAAGGGGACGGGTGCTGGAGGTGGAATCGATCACCAAATGCCAATGACTTAATCGACTGTACCTGAGTAAGGAAACCTTCCAAAAAATCCCTAAGAGGGACTTCAAAGAGCCTTGTCCTGGGGGGTCTCTTCCATCTGACTGTTTCAGAATTAAATCCTTTTTTCTGAGGAAAGGTACAGGCAGGAATGAAGGTGAGTATGAAGGTGAGCAGGCAGATGGGCAGGAAGAGAAGGGAGGAAGAAGCTTTCCATCTATTTCCATTTTAGTTGTTCACACGGATTGCCCCCCTCCCCTCAAACCTGGATCTGGGACTTCAACCCTGACCTGTGTGGCCTGTGCCCCTTCAGAGGCAATTGACCCAACTGCTGCTCCACTAGGGCAGGCCTCTGAGTTATATTCTTTGAAAACTCAGCAATCCCGTGAGTAAATGGTCTCCCCGTGTCCCACGAGTTTTTCGGGGAAATTCATCCAACCCCTGAAGGGTGTCCGGGGGACCTCTTATCTATCAGCAGTCGGTTGGAAGCACAGGTCCTGACTCAGGCCTGACACTGGTGTCTGAAGCAGAAGACAATTTGGGGAAACAAGCGAGCCCTGGACCTGGGGAATCTGATACCATCTCCAGGGAGACAACATCAAAATTGAGTTGAATCCTTGGACATGTGGCTAGTGTCAGAGAATTTCCTGTGCGTGTGGGGAAGCCAACCAAATATCCCGTAGGGATTGGGTGCAGGAATCCAGCACAGTTCCCACACGACTGTAACTCCCCCAGACACCCCCAGACCTACCCCAGAACCTGCCACCTAAAGGGTTAACATTGGGTTCAGCAAGAGGCCTCCCCACCCTGCCCCTGCCACCTATCAGGTGTCTGATGCTATTGTAAAAGTGTTAAACAAAATCACCAAGCTTGAAACTACAATGTGACATTCTGGTTGGAGGTTGGCGCTTCAGCTCAGGGATTAAATGTCAAGTTCTCCCAGCAAAGCTGAAGAGAAAGGGGCTGAACCAGGAACAGTGTCTCAACTGACATTCCTAAGATCAGGCCTCCTGTCCTTCAAAGGTAAATACACACCCTAGGTAACAAGTCCTTAATCTCCAGAGGAATTCTTTTGGTCTCTGAGGTCAGGTCAGGTGTTTCACCCTCTTCAGCATTGCTTGGGGCTTCTGGTCTCCACTGTCCACCAAATACTTCCAAGGAAGGGAAGGACCTGAGATCATCCAGCTGACCTTCGTCAACACACTCCCCTCCCCTGTGAGGTTTCCTTCAAAGACAGAGTCTGCTAATAAGTACCAGTAACAGCTTCTCTTGTCTCCTTTTCCCAAGATGGCACTTCCTTCCCAGCCTCCTTTGCAGTGAGGTATGGCCAGGAGCTGAGTTCTTACCAATGAATGTGAGCAGAAGCAGTGCTCTCTGCTGGTTCCAGGCTTGGCCCCAGACCACAAACCACATGCAGTCCTCACTCTCTGTCCCTGCTGCTGGCTAGGTGGCAAAGATTCTGCAAACCTTGTTGAGGAGGCTCCAGAAGATGAGAGGAGCCTGGGTCTGCGAACAGACACAGGAAAGCTCATCCACCAACTGGATACACCTAACGAGACTTCACACGATTGAAAAATAAACTTGTGTTGAGTTAAGCCAATGGGTTTTTGGAGCCTGTTGCAGAGACCGGTGTTCCTTTTCCTAACGAATGCATTAGTGTCCGGAGCTTGGGAAACTCACCTCTGTCTTCCATCATCTCTGCAATGAAGTGAAAACACCCATGGCCTGCTGAGATTAAGAGAGATGGAGGAGGTAATATTTCTGGGATGTTGTTTCAGTTTACTATATGCTCACTCTGTCTCCAGCTTTCCCCTTCTTTTCTCTTCTAAAATGCTTACAAGATGTGCACAGATAAAACAAAGGAACAGATGAAACAAAACCAACCCTTGGACACTTGCAATAGAACTGAGATGACCGATACAGAATGGGTGGGCAGGGGGACAAAGGGTGGCGGAGCCCAGTGGACAAGGGTGAAGAACACTTGGTGATGGGTGTGCTGACATATACAAGGGATGGGGAAATCGCACATATGGAGAACTACACATAGGAGTTTATTTTAATCTGTAAAATCGAACTTACTGCAATTAAAAAAAAAAAAGAATATGCTCACTGTGGGGGTTTTTGGGGTCGCTCAAAGAACCCACAGCAGAGTTAGGTGAGCGAGCAAGCAGAGGTTTAATCAGAGGGTAAAGGGATGGAGCCGACCAAAGGAGCTCCAGACTCCGTGGGTTCAGGGTCGCTCCACATACCAGACAGGCGCAGCGAGTAAGCAAGTTGGGGGTCCATTAGTGGGAAGCAGAGAGACAAAGAGGATGGAGCCAGCCAGTAGGCTTAAGACCCCATTAGCAGGGAGGTTGACTTGAGGCCTTGCCAGTGGCCTGAGTTTTTAAGGGAAAATCCCACATGGTGAGGAAGGGGGATGGAGACGGGAGTCTGCAGACCAGGTTTCAGTTCCTGATTGGACAAGGTGACATTGTCCTTTGAGGTTATTGGTGGTCTTCTTCAACCTGTGTCATTCTTTTGTTTCTTGGTGGAGGGTCTGTGCTGGTCACGTACTGCATGTCCCACGTGTCGAACTCGTCCACGACTGGGTGCTGGAGCCAGAGGCAATTCACTGTCCTGCTAGTTAAACCTTAATCCCTGGTCTAGGGCTCGCTCTTGCGGGGATTCTGACACTCACGAGAGGAGACGACTGAAAAGCAGGAGCTACCAACCAGGGTAGCAAATCGGGGTTACGAGTCAGGGAATGGTTCCCGCAGAGACCCCCTGCCGTTTGCATGTAAGAATCACCTTTTAAAGAAATCACTGGGGTCAGAGCCCAGTTCCCACCTTGCAGCACAGTGATGGTGGTGGTGGGAGATGAAATCTGGTAAGTAACTTCTCTCGAAGTCAGCAAAGGAGTCTGGGAAGGAAGATGAACAAACACTGCGTCAGGGAGGTGCCTTCCTGTGATTTCTGACCACTCCCATCCTCCTCCATTGCTCTGGGCCCTGGGACCCTGGCCTGTCTGGACAGTGACACCTTCCAGTTGTGTGGGGCTAATGAGGAAACACAGCAGAAAATTAGAGGAGTGGAGAGGAACAGGAGAGAGCTGGATTCAAATGTACAAGCTCTAAGGGATAGCGAATGTGACCGAATTTGGAGACAAGACCCTAAAAGAAGTGATTAAGCTGAGTGAGGTCATTCGGGTGGGCCCTCCACCAGTTCAACTTGACTTCGGAGAAGAGGATGCTTGGATGCACAGGCAGACAGGCGGGGCGCAGCCCACAGAGGAAACTCGAGCACAGCAAGAAGGCGGCCATCTGCCACCCGAGAGACCTCAGAGGAAGCCAACCCTGCTGATAACTTGATCTCAGGCTTCCAGCCTCTGGAGCTGGAGAAAAGACATTTCTGAGGCTCAAAGGCTGAAGTTTTCTCCAGGAGAAAGCAGAGCCTAAACCTGTCTGACATCCATGCCCTTGTTTATGTTGTTTCTTCTGGTGCCCTCACTTGGCCTGACCTTCCAGCCCCTCCCCAATGTCCTGGGTCTCTAGCCAAGGTATTTAAAGTGGTAATTAGTTGTTTTTAAAGGAAGGTGCAGGTAGAAATGAAAGCACTCTTGCCAACAAGACCTATTGTGGGGGTGGGGGGCAGACTTTTGCTCCCCTGCAACAGCAGTAGTAAAGTAATACGCTGGTCATTATTCCTCTAGTTGGTCCCTCAGGGCTGGTTTCCTTCTCCAGTGAAGTCCACCGCACCCGTCGGGTGATCTTTACTCGCGTCTGGAAACCTGGCCCACACCTTCAGAGGCGGCTGGCGAGTAGCTCCCAGCTGCTGCCAGCTCTCAGCTGCTCCCCAGCACTTGTCATTCCTTCACAGCCCTGCTCCACCTCTTCCAGTTCTTTTCTGAAACATCACTCAGCGACCTGGAGGACACTGCCTGCTTCCCATCAGAAACCAGAGACGAATCATAACCAAGATTTTGCTCCCGTTCTTTCTGTTTCTTCTTGTGTCTTTGCCCACTAGGCGAAGAAGGATATTTTGCAAGCCTTGTTTCATGGGAGGATGTAGCTGTAGGAAACAGTTTCCCAAACCTAGCCCACAGTGGGATATGTCATTCTGGCAGCGACGGTAGTTACGGGAGAACAGAATCCACACCTCCCTCGGCTGATGGAGATTTTTCCGGATTCAAGGGGAGGAGAGGAAATGAGGGGGGGAATGTCGTGTATCCCTGAGAGGAGAAAACATGTGCCATGCCTGGTCCACACCTTCCTGATTTAAGAAGAAAACCACTCGTGGAGAAGTCCCTGCATTGGGGACACCTCTGCAGCTCTCACCCCACCCTGTGCACCGGTTCTGGGTGGCACCCCACCCCCCAAACGAGAGTGCACCCAACCTGTCTGCCTCGGACAGGAGCAAATATTTCAGAATTCCGCCTCCACCCACTGTCTGGTCCAAGGGAGGGTGATGTCACAGTATCTGGCTGGTGCTGCAGTTTCCCACAGATCAGAGGTCATAGCCACTTCGGTGCTTTGAAGATTAATGTATAACGCACACCTACATTCATGGTCCAAACTTTCTGGGGAAAAAAAATCTTTCGGTCTAATTGTTTCATTCAAATTTTTATTTGTTTATATTTAGGTTCTTCTTTTTTTTTTGTATGCCAAAGGAATTTTAGGGTTTGTTTTTTAACATATTATGAGACAAGAAATGTTATGTAACCAATAACGACAAAGCACAAGAACAGAGATAAGGTACAAACTTTCATTCCTGGTCCTCCACTATCTGAGGTCGCTCTGTGTGGGAGGAGGCCCAGCGTGTGCCTCCACAGCGCTGCAGCCAGCATATTTAATCTCTTTAGTCTATTTAATCACTGTTAACTTAAAGCACGCAGTGCCTGTCTTTTTGTAAAAACAAAAATTGGCAGCCCCGCCTAAAACTGGACAGAGAGAAATGTCGCGCTCTTCATCCTGTGGTCACAAAGTTGGCAGTGTCTATCTTTTCAAGTCAGAGTCGCTCCATGGATGACAACACGTCACTTTTCATTTCACCGCATTGTTGGCCGAAATTGCCTTCATTGCAAGGTCCTCTTAAGGTCAACAAAACCGCTGCTCGTACTCCAGGATATTATTTCCTATACGGATATTGTTACTGATGTCTAGAGTTATACTTTTTACTCTGAAGTATAAGTAAAAGAATTAAAAGCCCGTATATAGGTATGGCATTCGTGCTGCCCATGGATAATGCTCATCCTTATTTTTCCCTCACACATTTGGGCCCCAGAAGTGTTCATTATTCACGGCAAAAATGCAGTGTACATTCTAGGACACATGGCCTGGGGGTGGAGATGAACCAGTGGTTTTAACAAGAGATTCTAGTTAAGGCTAATGTACAGGGACAAACGAAGGGGGCTACTCCTGCTTCCTGTCTCCAGACCTCAATCCTGCTAGATCAGAGTCCATGTTAGACAGAATCCAGACACACACACTTTCTCAGACAGGCCACTCAAAATTGCACGCTTTCAACACAAAAATAACTCTCACGCACAGGATCAAAAGTTCATTTACCCTCCTCATCCAAAATAAACTCTAGTCCTTGTGTCAGTGTTAAACCACGACATTCCGAGTGAGTTGAGAGGCACACAGTACAAGGAGGTGACAGCCAGGCGCCCGCAATCTACAGCCATGTGCCAATTCCAACCACTCTCTGTGCACCTGATATCTCTGCTGTAGATAAAGTTATTCCTGGGACACCCCACCTCTCCCTGGTCCAAAAGACCACTGGATCCACTGTCCACCCAGCATTCTTGTGTCACCATTCACTAGAAGGCTAGGCCATGCATCTAAAAAGAGATAAATTAAGTGCCACTCAGCAGGGAAGAGACCAGGGCAAGATTCAGCATCGCTGAGCCAGGACAAGAGGCACAGAGCCTCAAATGTACCTCCTTTACTTCTAGCCAGAGAAGATTGAATGCAAAAGATCCCGCCCCTGAGAATTCCCAGCCAGCAGCACAAAGCCACAGCCAACCATGCAGCTGACACCTCCCCACTTTGAGTTGCAATAGAAGGAACCAGACAAGATTCTGAAAGCTCATGGCTGAGGGTCATGACATCCGTGCAGAATCAAGGAGAACACAGAGTCTGAAACCGAGTCTGAAACACAGGTCCTCCACTGGAGGACCCCTCTATATGGCACTGTCCTGACTGTCACTGTCAAGAGACTTTGAACTTTTGCAATCATTCCTTCTCATCCAGAAGGTGGTGGAATGGTTGTCCCATGACTGTCCAGTAACCTCAGCATCAGAAAAAATCTGAAACCTGAGCATGACTTAAGAACGATAGTCTATTCTAGTATATTAGTTAGAAACATGGATTCTGGTGACAGGCTGCCTTGGTTTAAATCCCGAAGTTATCATGTACCAACTGTGTGACTTTTAGCCAGTAACTTCCTCTCTCTGAGCCTTGGTTCCCTCTCCTATAATGTGGGGACCATTACAATTTCTGTCTCCTAGTGTTACTCTTCATGGCGCTGTTATGTGTCTGACACATACTGAGCCCTTGAAACATTGCCTTAATCATCTTAATAATTTAATGCTGATGGGAGCTGCTATTTGTTCAAACCTGGCATTAAAAGCTTGACCAAGAGTATCACACTGAATCCTCATGATACTCTTGTGACAGGAGTATTTTATTCACAGATATCCATTTTATCAATGAGGGAAAGAAGCAGCAGGCTGATAGGGTCATACAAGTTATAAGTGCCCCAAATGGAAGTCTACCTCAGATCTGATTCACATAAGCTAAAATCTTTTGTTAGTTTTTTGTTGCTGTTTTTAATTTTTAGAAGCATTTTTAAGGAAAAGGCCACATTTTTTATTTGCTTATATTTATTAATGGTGTTTCTCTGGCCTGATCAACAACCCCTTGGACTTTATACAGTCCGCTCCCCAGCGTCTGAGGCCCAGAACGCACCCTAATTTAAAATCTTAATCCCTTCTTCAGAAAACTGGATTTCTTGAAGTCCGTAGTCTTCCGGGAAGATTGCGCCATCTAGTGGCTGAAAGGCTGGCCTGCGCTAGGACTGGATGCGGTGGGGCGAGTTGAGGGGGCACGCTCTTCCCCAGCTGGCAGCCTCGGGTTCCCGTCACTCGGGCAGGTGGAAGAAGCTCCCCGAGAAAGACGAGGCGCTCTGAGACCAGAGGCGGAGCTGGAAAGGTGTGCACCCGCGATGATGATGGCAGGCGCTTTTCATCATTATCTCTGAATCACCCTGACAAGGCAGAAGTTGATGCTGTGATTGTTGTATCCTTTGTAGAAGTGAGTAAAATGAGTGCCGGGCTTAGGAAATGTCCACGGTCTCAGATAGGAAGCAGCAAAACCAGCTAATCTTCTCCAGCGCCTGGCTCCCTATGGAGCTGGCGGACAGCGCCCCCTGGTGGCAATGGGTCTGAGCTGCTTCTGGACTGGAGAGGAGAGCCAGAGGAAAATAGGTAACACGGGTGCGCCCTGGTGGCGTAGCGGTTAGGTCCTCCACCTCCGAAGGAGCGCAGTCCATGCACACCCCAAGCACCCGGGTTCGAGGGGCAGAACCAATGTGAATTAAAAATAAATTAATTAAATCTAATGCGTCTTCCTCCTCTCTCTGCCGGCCTACCTGCCTGCCTACTCGCCTTCATTCCTGCCTGCTCCTGTCCTGAAAAAGAAGAGGTAACAAAGCATTTCTCATGTTTCAGGCGCCGGTCAAAGAGCTTTACGTAGATTTAATTTCAATTAATTTGTCTAATCCCTCATTCTAACAAGCCTCGAAGGCAGGCAATTTATAATCTCCATTCCTCCCCCACTATTATTTTACTTTTCTTTCTTTGAAAAAAGAAGACACGTATTGTAGAAAGTGTTAAGTGCACACAAAGGATCTATCCATAACATTGTCTCCATCATCCAGTTTCAACAGTGTCCAAGCTGTGGCCAGTCGTGCCTCCTCTGTACATGTGACAGCTCTGCCTGACTGATGAGAACGTTCTGCTTTCAGCAAGCAGGGAAGCCTGTCTGAAAACTCCTGCTGTGCTGCGGCAGCTTGGGCATTAAGCCTGCAACTTCCTCCTCTCTCTCCTCCTACCTGCCAACTGGCCTTCGTTCCTGACTGCTTAAAAAGAAAAGAAAAGAAAGAACTACAAGGGTATATGAAAAGCGGCCAACAGACGTGGGAAAAACATTTCAATATCACTTGTCCTCAGGAAAATGCAAACAAAACCACGCTGAGATTATACCACATGCCCACTAACACCGTTGGCTTGAAAGAGGCAGACAAGACAGGCTGTTGGCAAGGCTCACCAGAACTCTCATATGGGAGGGCTGGGTGCATAAAACTGTATCACTGCTTTAAAAAAAAAAACAAACAAACTGGCAGCTTCTTAAAAATTAAACAATATGTCAGCACAGCAGACAGCTTTCACACACATCAGGCTGAGCAAAACAATTCATGGGTATAATTCCATGGGTCTGATGCTCTAGAAGACAAAATGAATTTATGTGGGAAAAAGGCAGAATAGGAGTTGTTTCTGAGAGGCTGACTGAGAAGGAACAGGAAGGAACGTTTTGAGGCGATGATAGCGTTATGCATTATGCATTTTATCCTATGTCAATTTTATCTTCAATGTATATGCAAATAGTCAATGTACGGTGATGACAGGTTACTCAGGGGAGCAAAATGGACTGAGGTCTGCCATTTAATTTTAAAGGCATTGGAAAATGATGTAGTTGGTAGGTGAGTAGAGGGATGGACACCTGGATGGATGTGTGACAGAGCAAATTGGAAAGTGGAAAAAATTTCGCTTGAGACTCAAGATCATGCAGATGCTTCTTGGAAGCCTAGTGGATAAGTCCACTGCCTCTAGCAGGTGCGGTCCACACACATCCCAAGGACCCAGGTTCACGCAACCCAGGGTCAGGGGTTACAACCAGGACGGACAACTAAATTTAAAAAAGTAAATGCTTCTTCCTGCTCTCTCTCCTCCTGCCTTCCTGCTCACCATCATAGCTGCCTGCACCTTTCCTTTAAAAAAAAAAATAGATAATTGTACGTCACTAACATCATAATAAAGCTTTCTTAGTGGTTTTGGAAAAATAACTGCCAAATGCAATGTCTGGACCTACTTTTAACAAAGTAACTGAAAATTACATTTTCCAGACCCTTGGGGATGTCTGATACGGAATATGCAGAGGACATTAAAGAATTCATGTTTTGCCAGTTGGGTTAATAACATGATGGCTATTCTCGAGTCTTTTCCGTTCAGCAGTGCCTCCTGAGATGTGTATGGGGCAAATATCTGGGGTGTGTTTCAAATACTTCTGCAGGATGGGATGGAAAAGAAAATGGCACAAGCTTGAGGACATGCTGAGCACTGATGCAGCCGGGTGACAGGTGTCCACCTGATCTTCTCCCCACTTTGGTAGACATCTGGTGTCCCCTTCATAACACAAGCTAAGATAAAATGAGAATGGCACCTGGGCCCCCGACTCCGGAAATCAGGTAGATGGGAATGCCATTTGTCAAGAAGAGAAAGACACCCACCATGGGGCTAGAGGCAGGACAGACAGGTTTGAAAGAAGATCAAGTTTCCTGAGACACATTAAGGCTGATAAAGATCCTTGGGTAAGAGGCTTTCCTGGGCACCCCCTGGTGGAGCAGCGATTAGGTCAATTGCCTCCAAAGGACTTCAACCCACCTATCCCTTGGTTCCAGTCCAGTTCTAGTGGGAACAACTAAATAAAGATGAAATTAAACGCTTCTTCCTCCTGTCTCTTCCCACCTCCCTGCCTACTCACCTGCATTTCTGCCTGCACCTTTCTTTTAAAAAATAAATAGTTTCGAAGAAAAGTCCAGGCTCAGAAATTTCCACAGAACCTTCTCCTTCATTCTCCTCCAGTCAGAACTGGTTCAGTGACCCTGAGCAAGGGACTTCCTTTGCTGGACCTCAGGTCCTTGAGGCAAAGACAAGGGAATGTAACATAGTCATCAGTAGGAATGCCCCGCTCCAGTATGCCAAGGGTCTTGAGTCTAAGATCCAATAGCGCCAAGATGTTTAAGGCTATCAAACATTTAATAAAGTCTTTAAGAGCCTAAGATTTTCAGCCATTAGACTGGGCCCTAGCCTGTGTTGGGGTCTCCAAGGTCACCCTCCAGTTGAACAATTCCCTGAGACTCACAGAGCTCAGAAAAGCTGCGCTACTCTAGGTTAGCATTTCTTCCAGTGAAAGGGTAGAGATTCAGACCAGCAAAGGAGAGGCTGATCATGTGTTTCCAACTAATTCTGCTAGTGGGCAGTGCTCCATTCACTCAGCAACAAGGTAACACAACACAATGGAAAGCTCAACAAACGTGAGTGTCCAAAGTGTTTCGTCAGTTCTGTGAGCAACCCCACGTGTGGCCGCAGTGCTGACCTTAACTACTCAGTCTCCAGCCCTCAGACACGGTGTGGTCAGAAACCTGAGGCATATGGAAATAGACTGGCACCATAAATTAGATGGTATCTGATACTCTTATCAAGTAGGATACTCCAAGAATTTCCTGATAACATCTTGCTACAATGTTCTTTCCCAAGAAAGATCAGAGACACGTACCAAACATTAATTTAAGAGGAGTTTATTAGCCAGCGGCTGCATGGAGGAGAGCACCACCCAAATCATGCAGCCCCGCACCCAAATAGGGCAGGGTATTTATAGCTTGGTTCTTCTGGGTGTGCCGGGGTATGTGCATAAGTGATTCTTTCAGAAGTAGAATGAGCAGTTATTTCAAAATTTATCTTTTAGGGCATCTTTGAACATTCTGCGGTCAGAGCACATTGTTCTGGATATTCCTCATATGTGCTGGGCCTCAGGGCTGGGCTTTCCAGATGAGAGTGACCCAGCAAATATAAAGTTTTTCCAATTCCTTATTTCAATCTAAGTTCTTTCTTTGGAAGATGCAAGCTTTGAGCACCCCAAGGAAATAATAATTACTTATGAACTTACTGCACATGACTTCCCCTCTGCCACCCCAGTGCCTGTAATGTGCCCCCGTCTTCTCCTCAGTAGAGATGAAACAAGATGGCAGCCCACAGAGGCCCACACAGCGCCTGGCCCACCAGATTCCTAATAATATCACCACTAGCATGTCCCCAGCACTGCCACGTCCCTCATTTCAATCTCACCTCTCAACTCCAGGACACAGCAGCTACTATCACCATCCCGCTTTGCAGATGAGGAAACTAAAACATTGAGACATTGGGTTATGTAGACAGGAGTCAAAGCTAAGGCTGGAATCCTGGGAACCAGCCTACCAGACAGAGCCAGGCAAACAGGAGCTCCTGTGAGTGGCAGTTTTCTTATCATTACTGTCAACAGCAGATGAGGCTGCTGTTGTTTTATGACGATGACACTATGATGACACTTGGTTCTAAAACAAAGCACATTCGATCAATAAACATTCTGGGCAGCTCAGTTTTGGCTAACTAGGTTTTTAGATAGATTGAGCTACATCAGAAGCTTCTGAGTTAGTAGCTAATAAAAGATAACAAAGTGAAGAGCAGCATGCCCAGGAAAAAGGACAGGGAGCATGCCCTGTGGCTTAACGGTTAAGTCCACCAGATGTAGTCCACATATATTCCAAGGCCCCAGACTCGTGACCTGGGGAGGGATGGGGGGAAACAACCAAGATGAACAACTAAGTAAAATGAGTAACATGCTTCTTCCTCCTCTCCCTTCCCATTTGCCCGCCTGCTCACCTTCATTCCTGCCTGCACCTTTCCTTTTAAAAAGGAAAGAGAGGTGAAAATACAGAGCACAGTCATTTCTACTCGGTACAGAAAGTTAGAGTCATGCACAAGACACACTCAGAGAAACACACAATGCCCAGCTTTCCATGATGATGGTGTGGCAGTAACCACATGCATTTCACCAAGTGCACCTCCCCCACTTTCTCTTTATCTCTTTTTCTCTTTTCTCTCCCTCCCTCCCTCCCCCCCCCCCCCTCTCTCTCTCTCTCTCTCTCTCACACACACACACACACACACACACACACACACACTTTGTCCTAGCCCAATCAAAGAGACCAGGGATGAAACTGTAGTCCAACATGTCATGTGTATGAATCCATTGCAATGACAGAGGACACACCAAAGAGGAACCCAGGGACATCACCCCCAAAGGAAAAGATGCAGATGCCAGAGGACTTGGGGAGGGATGGTGGTTATGTGAAATTGAAATAAAGCAGTGTCTCATAGGCTCAAAGCAGGGCCATGCCCAAGGTCAACATCAGGTCCAGGCTGAGAAAAGGACTGAAGACAAAACTCTCAGGCTTTCATGAATGTGGAACTCTCAGAGTGAAGTCCAATGTCCAATGGTGTGTTCAGAAACCCTTCTTCAAGCCTGTGCCCTGGGGTTGGAAATCCAGGCTGCCAGGAGTTGTGAAACCACCCGAGATCCGCCAGGCGACGGGGGGATGTGTCCTTTCACTGCTACAATGTCGGACAGCACATTTCTGACCATCAAGGGTTTTAGAGAACAGGGTTTTTCTCAGGGAGCAAGACAGGGACAGTCACTCCAGAAAGAGGGTCACTGTGACCCTCCACAGCTGCATGGGGTCCTTGGGAGAAAGCAGGTTTCCTGTTCACATCCATTGGCTTTCTCCCCATTATCCCACCCTAACTCTCTTTCTCCTTTGGAGCTAATTTTTCCTTGCTCCATTTAACGCCGACATAAAGTGCTACCTAATTTGCAGCGATGGATCTTGCAGGACACGTAGATAAAGGGTGTAACCTGGGCTTGACATAAGAAGCCCTCCACAAATATTAGTGACCAATGTTCTTAGTATCACGATTTTCACAGGCAGTGGTGATTGGTTGAAAAGCCCCACCCATCTCCATACAGCTAACCCAGTCACATGTGACAGGCAGTGCTCTGTGGCCAGCACATCTGGGTTCAAACCCGGCTCTGTCGCTTCTGAGTAGTGTGAGCTTAAGCAATGGCATTCCCATTCTGAGCCTCAGTTTCCTTGTCTGTAAAGTGGGAATCAGAAGTGTAGGTCTTTCGGGATTCCTGAGAATCAAATGGGACTATGATGTTTGACCTCTTGCCTTGCGCTCTAGCCATTTCTGTCTTCCTCCAGCTCTCAAAGCCAACCTTTCCACTCCAGCGCCTCAGCCTGAGAAGTTTGTGTGCTCACAGCGACACCTGGTGGCCGGGAGGGACTGATCCTTGCAGGACCGCACAGGAATTCCGAGGATAAACCGGAGGGTGCTGGGCTGGAAGGGCTGTTAACCCTACGGTCAGAATCATGTAAACACTCAATATCGATTTCACTAGAGATGGTGATAAACTCAGTGGAGGAACCGTGGAGCGGGGAAGAGTGATCCTCGCGGAGGGAGGCAGTTCCTGAAGGAATTCCGCAGCAGTCTGGGGTCCCTGGATCCACGTGGCTGAGTGTGGGAGACTGAATACGCCCCTCCCCGCAGGATACCCAGGCCGGGTACCCGGGAACATGCTCCCTTACAAGGTCAAAGAGGCTTCCCAGTTGTGATTAAATTAAAGGGCTTAGCGCCCGCGCTGGCTCAGGCAGAAATAACTCCAGCGTAAAGCCCAAGGACTCAAGTTCCCAAATGGTGGGGGCAGTGGGGGGAGGGCAAAATGAGCAACTAATAAATGTTTCTTCATCCTCTCTTCCTGGCTGCCTACTTGCCTTCATTCCTGCCTGTTTTCTTCCTTTAAAAAAAAAAAAGTTGTTAAAAAAATTAAGGGTCTTAAGATGGGGAGATTATTCCAAGCACCCTGCTGACCCATTGAAATCACAAGAATCCTTTACAGAGAAGGCCGGAGTTGGAGATGTGACAAGAGGAGCAGAGACTGGAGTGAGGTGACCAGCAGCCAGGGACTACGGGAGGCCTCGCGACATAGGAAAAGGCAGTGTCCCCTGGAGAAGGAACCGACCCTTCTGACACCCTGATTTTAGCCCCTGAAGCCTCATTTCAGAAGGGTGACTTCCAGAGCTGTAAGAAGTTAAACTCGCATCGTCTGTCAGTGCTAAACGTTGTGATCATTTGTCACAGCAACAAACTAACACAAGCATCAAGTCCTTTTGAAATGGGACGAAAGGGAGACCCAGTACCGATACCAGGAAGATCCCAGCCTTCATCTCTCTTCTCCGGAGCCCCGCAGTCACTTGTAACAAAGAGTCGGGGAGTCCCTCTGGCTTAAACAGCCCAGTTCCCCCAGGAGACCAATATGTCTCAGGTCCCTGTCTTTGCCCAGGCTCCCTGCTCCCTGATTTCCCAGGATGAAGGGTGTCAGGGTTTGGGGTAGTTCCAGAGTCAAAATTCATTCCCAGGCCTGGATCAGCAGCCCGTCTGTATGTGAGGTCAGCGTTCAGACTAGTCTGTCCACCCCTGGAATGTCCACTGAGGATATGAAGCTGTCCGATCCTGAAAGTGAATCCAAGCTGTAACTTGGGGTTTTCTGGAAGTTCTCTGGCCATGCCCCACTCTCTGCAGACATTTCTCCAAAGATTAAGAAACTCTGCCTCTATTGCCCACAGTATTTATTTTCCAAAGACACCGTGCCAAAGTCCCTGGCATCAGAATGTCAGCAAGAAGAGCTCCCCACCCCTGCCTCCAGCTTCCCCGCCTCTTGCCCAGCACCAGCACCTGTTATCCTGGATGGATGACATTTAGCAAGTCACTTCCTCACCCTGGTCCCAGGCTCTCCTTTGCCAAACAAATGTTGTAGATAAAAGGATCTCTATGGGACTCCTCGGTGTAAGTTCACAGTTCAAATGACCCGAGTTGCCAGGCCCTGTGGCACAGGCTTTGGGTTCACAGGGACCCCTGTCTGAGTCCTAGGTCAGCCAGTCATTGATTGGATGACCTTGAGAAAGCCAAGGACACTCCTGAGCCCGCATTTGCTCAGCTGTAAAATGGGGGTGAAATAAGGCAATGCCTCCTGCGTGGCCGGCATAATGTCTGGCACCACACACACCATCTACAGAGGCTGGTGAGTCCGTAAGTTACTGGATGATGCTGGTAACACTGAGTCACTTAGTCACACCTTCAGGACTCACAGTTCAAAGCACGCTGGATTGTGACAACAAGATGAACAACTCAATAAAATAAATTTAAAATGCTTCTTCCTCCACTCTCTTCCTACTTGCAGTTTATTTATTTGTTTATTTTATTGTCCCCTCCCCACCACCTCCAGTCGCAAACCCAGGTCCTTGGGCTATATGTGGACTACACCCCAGGCACAGGCTTAACACCTGAGCCAACAAGGCAAAGGTGAGTAGGCAGGCAGGAGGGAGAGGAGGAAGAAACATTTATTTATTTTATTTAGTTGTGCATCTTGGATGCTGCCCTCCAGCCCCAGGTCTTGAACCTGGGTCTGTGGGATGTATGTGGACTGTGTCTGGTGGCCTTTCTGCTAGGTCACCAGGGTGCACCAGTTGTCTTTTCTTTTCATGGTGTCTTCTGATGAATCATCTTTGAATGTGGTCTTATTTATCAATCTTTTTTGTTAAAGGTGCAGGCAGGAATGATGGAGAACAGAGGCATATAGGAAGAGACAGGAGGAAGAAGCACTCCATTCATTCTGTCCAGTTGTACAGGAGGAAAAACTTCTTCAGATGCCAAGCAGAAGGCAATGCAAGGAAAACCTCCAAAGGGGCCGGAGGTGGAGCAGGGGTGAAGTTTGGGCCGAAACCACAGATGCACATTATACATGGCAAAATATGGTGCATACTTAAGGATCTGTGCACCCTGGTGACTCAGGTGTTAAGTCTGTGACTGTGGTGGCATAGTCCACATAAAGGCCAAAGACATAAATTCGAGACCTGGGGCTGGGGGTGGGGCAATGGTAACCAAGATGAAGAACTAAATAAATAAATGAAAATGTGTCTTCCTCTTCTCTCTGCCTGCCTGCCTCTACTTGCCTTCATTCCTGCCTGCACCTTTCCGAGAGAGGGGGTGGGGGGGGCTGTGATCTGGGCTCCACTTGCTATCACGGGTGTGAGCCCATTCACAGAGCTTCAAATACCACCTCTGCCTGTTAAAGGCCCCCAAACCTATGCCCACTGCCCAGATCTGGGATCATCTAAGCTCTGACCTGCCCCCTTCTTACTCCAGCCACAGGGCGTTTCTGGGTCTCCATGCTACCTCTCTGACCTGAGAAAAGACTGTCTCCCAACCTAGAATGTTTGCTCCCCTTTTTTCCCAATTTCTGTCTCTGAAAACCAACACTGTGCTGAAATCATCAAAAACTCTGAACCCCTCCAATCTGCACTACCCTCTGAGACTCCCAACATGGTGTTCCCTCTGCAAGAAACACTCCTCCCTGTGATATTCCTGTACTTTCTCCAGACTCCATCATGCCCTCCTCCAGGAAGCCCTCCCTGATACCCACCATGCTAAGGCTGGGGCAGGCACTTACTCTGCTCCCGTAGCGCCCTCACCTCCCACATCCAGGCCTTGACCATGCTGGGCAGTGAAAAATGAATGACTGCACTCTCCCCTGCTGGACTGTGAGCCCCATGAGACCTGATTATCTGTCTCCACTGTGAGCCCCGGCTCTGCCAGCAGGGCCTGATCACAGAGCTGGCTGGCCAGCACTCTGCTGTGCGGTGCTGAGGTCAGGGTTTCCTGGAGCTCCACAAACACAGAGGAGGAGCCTTCTGCTTCCCCTCCCACGGGACTTCCTCCAGCCACTCCTTCATCTAGGGCTTGTTGAAATAAAATACGGAGTTAAATGCAGATGGAATTTACTTTAGATTTGAAAGAAAGAAACCCCAAAAGTCTGCGAGGTCTGAGGTCTGACCCAAGCCTTTTTCCGTCTGTAAGGGTGGGTCTCTCCTTGTAGAAAGAGACAATAATGGAACCAGTCCAGGCTAGAGAGGGCAGCTCGAGGCAAAGTTCTAGTTCCTGAGGGTGGCGGCTGAAATGCGCAGGGCCCGGGAGAGAGCCAGAAAAGACTACAGAATTTTTTTTTAAGAGGAAGAAAGGGAGAGGAGAAAGAAGCATTTTAAGAAAGTCATGAACATCTTGATCAGTTATTCATTTGTTCATGTTGGTTTTTCACCCGCCTGGAACCCAGGTCTGTGGGCTCTACGTGGTTCTCACAGGAGCATCTCAGCCGCCTGAGGCACCAGGGCGCACCCCAGAGATGACAGAATTCTTTTTCTTGAAGTCTTTGAAATTTTTAATGAGCCCTGAGCCATCTACCTTTCCTGTAACCGAATTCCCTTGAAAAATCACAATGAAGCAGAGGTAAGAAGGCCCGGGGCCTTAGTTGTGGGACTCGGTCACCAGGCCCGCCCCAGAACCACCCGGAACAACGCCCAGGCAAAGGAGCGCGTTCCTGGACTTCCGTCAGAATTGATGCCGCCTCGAGACTGCGTGCGTGCGTGCGTGCGTGCGTGCGTGCGTGCGTGCCTGCCTGCCTGCCTGCCTGCCTGCCTGCGTGCGTGCCTGCGTGCGTGCGTGCGTGCGTGCGTGCGTTCCTCCCAGAGAGCTACTACTATGCCCCCCGTTCTACTGATTAGAAACTGGAGGTGAGGTCACCAGCTCAAGGTCACACAGCTCCTCAAGGCCAGCGCGGGATTTGAACCCCAATAACCCCTGACGGGCAGGTGGAAGAGCGAAGGGAGGTAGGAGGAGGATTTTGGTCCTCCTCTGGGTCTCCTAACCCTCAGCAATCTAGGGTTCTTTCCCCTTCTGGGCTTTCTTCTCCTTCTCTGTGTCCCGCCTCTCCTCCCCACAAGGCTAAAGCCCTGGGCAGGGACGGGTGGGGCAGAGCGGGGCAGAGCGGGGCAGAGCGGGGCAGAGCGGGGCAGAGCGGGGCAGAGCGGGGCAGAGCGGGGCAGAGCGGGGCAGAGCGCGCCCCCTAGTGGAAGGCTTGTGTGCTCAGTGGCGGGAGCTAGAGGTTTGGCGGTTGGTCCTTCCAGAATAGGGAGGGTATCAGGGCATTCATCTCTTCCTCCCCGCCCAGGGCCACCCGGCGCTGTACTGGACAGGTTGCAGGGTAGGGAGGTAGCAAAACAATCGCCCCAAAGTGAGAGGAAGGGGAAGGGAAGACAGGAGAATAAAGAAACATCCCCCCCCCCAGCCCACATGGAAACAATCCAGAACAATAGATACTTAGGAGCTGTGACTGTGAGTAGATAATCGTTAACTTCCCATATCCCCCCAAATGGTGTATAATCACCACTTCCCGCTCCCTGATCTAATTAAGAGTACGAGAACTTCTGCCCGCTGTCCTCAGGAAGATGAGGATTGTGTGTTAGGTGGACGCTTACTCTCTACTGAGTTCTTAAAGCCTGTGGACAGGCACACTCTGGTGGGATCCGGATTAGGTCAATCGACTCCAAAGGATGCAGGACACACACTCCTGGACTCAAGTCCCAGGAGTGGTGGGGACCAAGCAGCGTGAACTAAGTGAAAAAATAAAAGAGAATGCTCCTCTCTCTTCCTGCTGGCATGCTCACTTCAGTTCCTGCCTGCACCTTCCCTTTCAAAATAAATACATAAAAATAAAGCCTGGGGACTCAAGAGTGAACAGAAAACCAGGTCCCTGCTCTCCCAGAGGTCCTGAGCAGGCCGCAGGCCACTAGGCCGAGTAAGCACGGCTGTTCCACTTGATCTTCCTGTGCTCCTCACGGGGAGGCAGTTATGATCCCTATTTACAGATAAGGAAAACTGAGAGACAGAAATGTTAGACTGGCCCTGGGACAAAAGCAGCAGCGGCCATACCCGGGAAAGGTGGCTGACGTGAGACTGGAATCACAGGACCAATCTCCATTCACGACGTATGAAACCCGCGAAATTCCTTTGCTTAAAGAGCACGCTTTTCTTTATTCGGGCGCGACTTCCCCGGCCCCCGTTCTGCCGACTGGGGAACCTCGCCCGGGTGCGCAAACCCCAATAAAGCCCTGGCTATTCGACTTTTTGTTTAATTGACTTTCTTTCCTCGCGGAGCCCAGAAAAAACCTTTCAGGAATCACTCGGCCAAAGTCACACAGTGGGACGTGGCAGTGGCAGGGCACAGCATGGACTGAATTCAAATAACTGCTCTTTCTAAAAGTCTCCCACCCAGATGTGTCCCCCCTCCAAAGCTCAACTGGGGGCTCCTCTCGCCCCTCTGTCCCATCTCAGCCCTTTCCTTTGAAGGCAGGACCATTCTGCTCAGCTAACTCCCGTTGGGCCTGGGCTCCAGCCAACCGTTTCCTAAGAAACAACCTTCTTCTCTTCCCTCTGCCTCCACCAACTGGCTGGGCCACATATTTTCACCAGCCAAGACAGTTCTTGCTGTAGGAGAATTCCAAAGCCAGTTTCATCCCACTCAGTGCTTCGTCTTCCCAGCCAGGGGCAGTGCTGGGGCTGGGGCCCCAGGGGTGAGGAGGACAGGCCATGTCCCCACCCTGGTCCATCTCTGGACTTGGAAGACAAATGACAGATGTGCTGTTTAAAGACCTCCTGCTTTTGAGGGGACGGTGGCCAGGAAAGGTGAGCCTGGAGGTCAGGAGCAATGGGAAGGGACTGGGCTGGACCCTAGTGGACAGGAGGCGGGTGGGTCGAGCCAGCTTGAAGAACCAGCCCCCCCATGACTCATGCTGTTGGAATGAGGAAATTCTCCACCCAGAGAAAGAGACAGTGCTGTTTCCACAGGGGAAAAGCAAAACCACCTAGAGCCCCATGGTAGGGAAATGAATGAAGGCTGTGTGGAAGGCACTCCAAGAGTCGATGGATGTCCCAGTCCCATGTAAGGCGATGAGCCTATGAAGTCTTTAAACTGGCAAAAGACTTGCCTGGACCTTGCCTGTGAATGCACAAAGATATCCAATATTAGCGAACCCTCGAAACTCAGGTGGCCAGGATTCTAGGGGGCAGCCCACACATAGTCCACCTTCCTCGGTGAGACCCAGGACTGGGTGAAAAACAGAAATGAATAACTAAATTAAGATGTGTCTTCCTCCTCTTCCATGAAATGCCTTTTCCTCCTTTCCTTGCCTTCTTATCTAAAAAAAAGAAAAAAAAATGTGTAGAATTATTTTTTAAAGGAGAGATGCAGGCAGGAATGGAGGCGAGAAGGCAGGCAGGAAGAGAGAGGGGGAAGAAGCACTTTATTTGTATTTAGTTGTTCATCTCGTTTGCTCCCCGCCCCGCTCCGCCACGCCCCTTCAGGCCCTAATCCCCACCCGCCTGGGAGGGGAAGCCGAGACCAGGGGAGATAACCGGACTGAGCTCTTCTGCTCCACCAGGGGGCGCCCAGTGTAGACAGTGATTTATAGACAGTGGTTACGCTGGCGGAGGGAGGGAAGGCTGGGATGGGACATCTGGGAGGGGACACTTGAGACCTCGACTCAGTCAGGAATGTTTTATTCCTCTGAATAATTAAGTGGTAAAAAATGGAACTAAGGCAGAATGGAAACCGGTTGCTGGGGAACCCTTCCCCTTTCTTGGCCCACCCCACTTTCATCTTAACTTGACTCTCTCTGGTTAAAACTGACTGGAAACTACGAACTTTGCCGTTGTGAGGGGGCATTCTTGCAAGCTTCCCTGTCTTCCCATCTCCCCTAAAACTGCTCCCTAAGTAATTAAAAGAGGAAAGTAAGGAAAGGACTCACAGTGAAGCCTTCCCTGAAGTCTCCCCACAGGAGTGGGGCTCCTAGAAAGAGAAACTGTCCTAACACCTGCTGGCTTCAAGCACCCCACTCCCAGTCCTCCCAGTCCGTAGCCCTACGTCACATGATCTTCCACATGTGCTCTCTGACCTCTGCTCTGTGGGAAGCTGCAACCTGGCCGGAAAAACCTATCCACTCCTGGCATCACCCAATAGCTAATTAATCAAATGCAATTCTGTGGCCTGAGAGTCCCCCCTTTTTTGCGGGGGGAGCAGTGTATTCAGTAAACTGTGTTCTCAGCAATTCTCTTTAACTTTTTTTTAGTATTTGATTGCAGTCATTGTTTTACAAATTAAACTCAATGTGTAGGGTCCCCAAATATGCAGCTTCCCCATTCCTCGGATACATGTCAACACACCCCGACCTCCACCACATCACCAAGTGTCCTTCACCCTTGTCCAGTGGGCTCTGCCACCACTCCCCCAACCCCCTTCCCTACTGGTAACCTCAGTTCTATTGCAGGCACCCAAGGGTCAGTTTTATCTGTTCCTTTGTTTCGTCTGTTCACATTCCACCTATGAGTGAGATCATCTGGAATCTATCTTTCTTCTTTTGACTTGTTTCACTTAGCATCATCCCCTGTAGTTCCATCCATGTGGATTCAAATGACAGGGTTTCATCTCTTCTAAGCGCTGTGTAGTGTTCCATTGTGTGTATGTACCACAGCTTCTTCATCCATCATCTGCTGCTGGACTCTTAGGTCATTTCCAGTTCTTAGCTATTGTGAACAGGGCTGCAATAAACATGGGGGTGCAGACATCTATGCAAGTTAGTGTTTGTGTATCTTGTGGGTAAACACCCAGAAGTGGGATGGCGGGATCGTGGAATTTCCATCTTCAACTTTTTGAGGAATCTCCACACTGTTCTCCATAGATGTTGCAGCCATTTGCACTCCCACCAACAGTGTAAAAGTGTCCCCCCTTCTCCACATCCTCACCAGCATTTGTTGTTTCCAGACTTTGGGATAACAGCCAGTCTCTCAGCTGTAAGGTGACATCTCCTTGTTCTAATTTGCATTTCCCTGACAGCCAGTGAGTAGGAACATCTTTTCAGGTGCCTGTTAGTCTATATGTCCTCTTTGGAAAAATGTCTCTCCAATTCCTCTTCTCATTTTCTTGACTGGATTGCCTCGTTTTTTGTTACTGAGTTTTATGAATTCTTTGAAGATTTTGCATATTAAGCCCTTATCACAAATATGGGACGCACATATCTTCTGCCAGTTAGTAAGCTGTCTTTTTGGTTTGGTGATGTTTTCTTTCACTGTGAAGAAGATTTTTAGTTTGTAGTCCCAGTTGTTTACTTTTGTTTTTGTTTCATGGACTCTCTTTCCAGTGTTATCTTTCAAGAATTCTGTGGTTTTCAGTCTTATGTCCAAGTCTCTCTCTAATACATTTTGAGTTAAAGAGTGGTCTAGCTTCATTGTTTTGCCTGTGACTGTCCAGTTATCCCAACATCATCTAATAAAAGTATTTTTCTTTCTCCAGCGTATGCTTTTGGCAAATTTGTCATAGATTAACTGACATATGAACGAGTCAATTTCTGGTGACTCAATTCTATTCCACTGGTCTGCGCCTCTGTTATTATTCCAGTACCACACTACGTTGATCGTTATCACTTTGTGGTATAGCTCAATGTCTGGAGTAGTTTTATTTTGTTTTTTTAAAGGACAGGTGCAGGCAGGAATGAAGGTGAACGGAGGCAGGCAGGCAGGAGACAGAGAAGGAAGAAGCACTTTAATCATTGTGATTTAGTTGTACATCTTAATTGTTCTCTGTGGCCCAGGATGTGAACATGGGTCCTTGGGATGTATGTGAACTGCACTTCAGCTGGAGACAGTTGACCAAACCACTATTTATTCTACCAGGGCTCACCTCAGATGTTCTTGAAACAGGAGAAAGAACAGAAGACTCCAGTCAACCATCTATCACTAATGTGATGGAGACAGTCACTCAGGTGCCTTTGATTATCTAGAAATGACTTGAAAGATTCAACCTGTGCCCACCCAGACATAGTAGCATAGGACTCTCTCCCCATGCATGGCCCCTCATCCCCTTCTGTGGCACTGCCTCTCACACTTGGATCCCCTCCCCCAATGAAACCTTGTCTCAGGCATTCATTAGCCTTCAACTAATTTCTTACTTTTAAGGAAAGGCACAGGTAGGAATGAAGGCAAGTAGGCAGCAGGAAGAGAGAGGAGGAAGAAGCACTTTATTTTGTTTAGTTGTGCATCTTGATTGTACTTCTGCCACAGCCCCTCCTGCCGGACTGTGCTCTCAGCGGAAGACGGTTGACCCAAGCGCTCCTCCACCAGGGCCCACCTCGGCTGACTTCTGTTACCAGCACCCCAGAAAGCACAGGGTCCTTTGGCTGGCCGGTGCCCCGTTACAGTAAGATGTAGTAAAGACAGTGCATACACAGTGCAGCAATGCCTCCTGAGACAGCTTGTCTCCGGATCTGACATTAACCTATTTTTAAAACAGAAAAGTGGGTTTAGGGGGAATGGAACCAGATAACCATCGGACGCAGATGGGGATTTGGGAGGAGAACTAGAGTTTAATTATTCTCAGCCCTGACTACCTTTTGGGGTGAATGTGCGGGCACCGTTTCTGGCTCTTACCACCCTCCCCCCGCAGAGTTTGGTGCACACAAGTTCTCAGGAAAAGAGAGCCAGGGGTGAGGATGAGGGGGTGATAAGGGACGGAATGTGGCGGTGGACTAAGGGAACAGTCATCAAAGACAGAGGGAACTGCTGCTTTGAGATCTGTGACATGGTTAAGTCCCTGAGTTTACTCACAGCCAGGGATGCTTTTAGAACCTGGGTAGCAGGAAGGAAGCAAGAGTCATCCTAAACTTCCTCTCTGCCCAGTGCAGGGTGCTGGGTGGAGTGTCTGGAAAGTGGGGAAGGGAGAACCCCATAAGGAAAAATGAGGAAGAAGGCGTGAAGCAGACAGCAAGTCAAGTTTTAGATCCATCAGACTGGGAAAGTCCCAAGCAAAATAAACCCTCAGCAATTTCCAGAACCCACTGAGCTCTCAACCTGCTGGGACCCTGGGATCCAGAGGGGTCTAAGTAAAACTTACATTTCAAGATAATCACTCCAACCCCACCCAGCCCAGACCAGAAGGTGTCTGTTAGGAAGGAAGTAAGGTAGTGGGGTCAGGCTCTCAGCCACTGAACAATTCGTGTGGGCATCTCCCTACCCTATGAGGACAGCTCAGAAGACACCAGGGATGATTCTGTTTCTTCAAGATCTATGACAGGAATCTTTGGATCTTTACTCTTTAGAAACAAACATTTGGAAACCTTGATTGCTCTTTAGATGAATCCAAGACACTAGTAAGTCTTAGTCAGATCAGTCATGCAATGAAATACTTAAATGAGCACCTACTATGTGCCAGCCATTGTTCTAGGTATTAGGGAGACAGCATGAACCAGACACAGAAGTACCTCCTGACCAGAGAGAGAGTATGCAGGTTGAAGGAAGGCAAAAGAAATATGTAAATCAATCTGTAAAATGCTTTTGTGTGATGATAAGAGGCTATGAAGAAAGGTTTCTATGTATTTTATGTTTTTTTTATATATATTGAACAAACACTTTCAAGATTTACTATATACCAGGCACTATCATAAGTGCTTCAAAATACTAACTCATTTAATGTTGAGATAGTCTGTTATTTAATAAGTCAGAGGGGTGGAAGAGGGCACCAATTCAGCTGGTGTGATCTGGGAAAGTCTCTTCTGTGGGTGCTGGCCTTGGAGCTGGGAACAGAGAATAAGGCACCTCAATCTCTAGGACAAGCATTTCAGGGCAGATGACCAGTACCCATGACCTGGGGCTGGCATATCATAAATGAGAATAAGGGGACACAAGATGATGATACTAATTGAGCAGCCAGTAAATAGAGCTCCAATAGGTCTCTGATAAGCCACCCTGGTATTTGATTGCACGGGTGATGGGAAGTCTTATCTTGAAATCTTTAGTATCTTGGGAACTTTTAAGTTTTTCTTATCAGTGAGCTCCTGCAAGGTTATCTAAAGCATTTGATTCTGAGAATAGTTGCTGTTAGGCTGGCTCAGAAAGACGGGACAGCGGGCAGGGACAGCGGGCATGCCCGGTGGGCATGCCCGGCGGCCAAGCCCGGGAAAAAGGTGGATGACATCAGAATAAGGGATGTGACCCCCACACCTGGATTCACGGGGCCAATCCCCAATCGTGATATGGGAAGCCCGCGAAATTCCTCTGCTTAAAAGAGCCGGTACCCCTTTGTTCTGCGCGTGACTTCCCCAGGCCCGTTTTGCGGACTTGGGAGTTTCGCCCGGGAGCGCAAAGTCCAATAAAGCCCTGACTATTCTGCTTT
>RJWH01005794.1:0-10042 GCA_004363575.1 Solenodon paradoxus | reverse complement strand
TGCCATCTTGTCTTTTCAATCTCTGCAATGTCTGCAGTCCTATTCTAGGTCAGAACGCTTTCCACAACAGGTGGCCAGCAGGACAATGGGAAAGAATACTTGGGGATTTGGTGGAGGGCAGGGTGTGTTGGTCAGGGGTTCCCTCGATGATTCTGACCTCTGACATCCCAGAGGAGGCTGGCTGACACTTTATTGCCATGAAGTAGTGCCAGTTCTTTGTTCTTCCTTTGCCTTGTTCTGGAGGGCTCCAAGAGGTCCCAAGTCCAACCTCTAACCTGTGTGCCCTCCTGGCTTTCCTGGGAAGTGCCAATGGGCATCTCAAGTGTCTGGGGAACAAAAGAGATTTCTTGATTCCTCTCCCTCCTGGAAAATCCTCTTCCCACCCCAATGGGTCCCCCAACCTCTCCTCATCTCCTTTCCTACCTTTATAAAAGAACTTTTCCCTAGCTGAGGACAAAAACAAGGTGTAGGGGAAAACTCCTTCTGTAGAAAGCACACCCCTCTGGGTTATCAGATTCCCATCAGGTTCGCTGTCTTTGCAATAGTCTCTTTCCCTTAATTGCAACAGGTTCTGAGTCTCTTAAATCTCTCCTAATCTAAGACTGGCTTTGTTGTATTTGCCAGAGTAAAGCGTCTTCCTTTCCTTTGTCTTCAAAATTACTTTGTCAGCAAATTCTGCCAGTTTTACCTGCCAATACATCACAAAGTCTTTTAGGGGGGTTTATTTTTTTAAGGAAAAGTGTAGGCAGGAATGAAGACAAATAGGCAGCAGGCAGGGAGAGGAAAAATAAACATTCCTGATATTTATTTGCTCATATCAGTTGTTTCCCCCCACCCAGAAAGCAAACCTGAGTCCTTGGGATGTAGGCAGACTTGCTCTCTGGGAGACCACTGACCTAATCACTGCTCCACGGGGTGCATGCCCAAAGGTATTTATTTCTCTCCTTCCTCCCAGGTCAGGTGCAGGCTTAACACCTAGGCCACCAGAGCACACCCATAAAAGTCTTTTTAATGCAAAGAGAAGGCTAAACTACTGAGGAATTGGGAGGGGGGATGGAGGGTAATCTCTACCTGGAGGAGGAGGCGGACTGGGATGGGGGCTGGGGAGGTTTCTGAGCCAATGGTTATTCCCTGTGTCCTCACAGTTTATGTCACACAGATGTATGCATTTGTGGATATTCATCTAACACACTTAGGATTTGTGTGTTTCGTTGGCTATAAATTGACCTGGGGGTGTGGGAAGTGCAAACACATTGAGCTCTAGTCAATGACATGCAGGCTGATGTGAGCAGGGATGAAGGGAACCGCTACCTGCAACTGTCTTTGCAATGCATTTGGAAAACTAGGGTGGATTAAGGGGACAAGATGGATCGATCTGTAACAAAGCAAGGACAGTAAAATGTCATTGGTGGACTCTAGGCGGAAGAGATAAAGTACATTTGAAATTTTTCATAATAAAATGTTTCATGTAAAGGCAAAACCAAATGAACCGAGTGTCTGCCCAGCTGGAAACCCTTCAAACGCTTCCCTTTGCTCTATTGATAAGAGGCAATGTCTTTTCAGATACTAGATGGTCCCAGGCGGCCTCTCTGGCCTCATCTTCTCCAGGTGATCTTTGATGCAATAAATTCATTGAGCATTTTCTGTCTGCCAATCACTGCTCCCGACGCTGAGGAAACAGCGGTGAGCTGTTCGGTTCGCTGTCTTCCTCCTCACCCAGCCCTGCCCTGCAGGGCTTTGTGCTGCCTGAAATGATTGTCATTTACCTCATTTGCTTGTGGACAAGTGCTCGGGGAGGGCTGGGCACTTCTCTGTTACCCAAGGGGGCACCCCAGGTCTAGAACAAAGTCTTACTTATAATCCAAACCCAATAGCAGTTAGCTGAAGGGATACTAGCTAACATGCGTTTGTTAAATATGCACCAGTTCTGTTTTAATCCTGAAAACTGACGGCCTTTTACAAGAGGGAACAGACACAGAGGAGGTGAATAGGAAACTCAAGCAGGCTGGTGCAAACATCACGTGCCTGATCCCAATACTCTAGCGCTGCTACTAAGTGAATGAATAAATGATTCAATCACACAACTGGCCTGAGTTCAGACCCCCAGCTCTGGGACTTGTTGGCTCTGTGACCTAGGGCCAAACCATTTACCCCTCTGACCTCAGATTGTCCCCGGGAAAGGTCTCCTCCTAGCTCTTGGGGAAGGATGTGAGAGGCTGGAGGAAAGTGGCTCAAAGGCACTCGTATGCACGCCCCAGCGAACGCACTTCATCACAACCTGGCGGGAGGCAGGAGCTGGAGAGGACCAAGGAGGTCAGCGCCAGGTGCAGGGTGTGGTCTCCCGGAGGCGGCCGAAGTCTGTGGTTTCCAGGTTCCTCCTGTTTGCCACGCCCTACTTGGGGCTCGAGGCGCTGTCCCCGCCCCCACGCACCCCAACACCCGGCCCAGCTAGGTGACCCGAGAGAGCACGTTCGGGCTAGCGTCCGGGACTAGGTGCGCAGGCGGTGGTTTGGAAGGAAGAAATCGGGCGGCGGGGAGAGAACCCCGGCGCACGGGTAGGAGGGGCCAGCTGCCCCGCCCCTCCGCCGGATTTCGGCGCGGAGGGAGCCGCCCGCCTTCGCGCCGCCGCTGGCCCAGCCGCGTGAGCCGGCGGGAGCCGACCTGCGGAGATGGAGGCGGCGGTCACCTGCGCGCTGCTGCTGCTGCTGCTGCTGTTACTGCTCCCGATGCTGACGCGGGTGCTGCCGGGCGCCGGGACCCGAGGCCACCTGCCACCGGGGCCCGCGCCGCTGCCGCTGCTGGGAAACTTCCTGCAGCTCCGGCCCGGGGAGCTGTACCCCCGGCTCTTGCGGGTGAGGGGCGGCGGGGCGCCGGGGACCTAGAGAGGGAGGCGGCCCCAGAGGGAGAAAGTGGAGGGTCCGGGCGGAGAGGCCCTCGGGAATCGTAGGGACGAGGCAGGAGCAGGCGACCCGGACTGAGAAGTGTGTGTTGGGGGTTGGGGGGTCGCCTGGAGAGAAGACCCTGGGGTGGCGGCCAGGGCTGGGATGAGTAGAGACCTCTGCCCACGGAATCCTGGAGAAGGTGTGAGAGCGGGGAAGGGGATTCAGCAGGACTGGGGGCAGGGGCGCCCACAAACGAACGTAGGGGGTGTGAGGACGGGAACCCTAGAGAACAGACTGCAGGTGGGCTGGCTTGTGTGCTGCGGGTGGCGGGGGCCTGGGAGGTCCCGGTGAGGTGCCCTGAAGAGAGGGGAGGGGCCCTGGGAAGTGGGGCCAAAGCTGGAGGGTTCCCGGAATCTGCAGAGAAAGGGGATGTGGGGGGAATAGGTGGGGCTTAGCTGGGAGGGGTCAGGTAGTTCCTGGGACTGAGAAAAGAGAACCTGAAAGGCTGAGGGGCCCCAACTTTTCTGGGGTGGGGCAGGGGAGAGAGACCAGAGACTCCCATTCTTAAGGAACCTCAGGTCTTCCTGATTCAGGTGGGGGGTCGGGGGTCTTGGGGAGAGATGGATCAAGTCTCATCAGTGTCTATCAGGAATGTGAAAGCTTAGCAGTCATTGAAAGGGGTGGTTAGCTCTTGGGGGTGCTGCAGAGGCAGGGAGCTGAGAAACTGGGAGCTGCCTGCTTTTGCTGACAGGTGTCTGATTGGGAGGCGTAGGAGCCGCCTCTGGACCCCAAGGTCAGAAGTTGAGGTTCTGCAGGACAGAGAGGGGATGAGGACCTCAGAGTGCCTTTTGGGAGGGAGCTTGGGTCAAAAAGAGAACTCCCAAGGGGGTATTTCGGTTTGTTTGGAGGAAACGGGGAGAGAGGCAGGTTCCCTGTCCAGGGAGCAGGCGCAGGGGCTGTGCTGGTGACGCCTTCCCCAGAAGGGTCAGCTGCTGCCGCACATCACTGCCCCCTCTCCCTCCTGCCCCCAGCTGAGTAAGAAGTATGGACCAGTGTTCACGGTGTACCTGGGCCCCTGGCGACGCGTGGTGGTCCTGGTTGGACACAGGGCTGTGTGGGAGGCCCTGGGAGGCCAGATGGAGGAGTTCAGCGGCCGGGGGACATTGGCTACACTGGACGGAACCTTCGACGGCCATGGTGAGTCATAACCAGAGCTGAAAGCTTCCCGCTCTTCCTGCGACCTTCCCATGGCGCTCAGTGTCCGAGTACTAAGTTTGTACTCGTTAGTACCAGAGTGGTAGTATCTCTGCGCCAGGTGAAGCCCCCAGACAAAAGCACTCAAGAGGCAGACACGATTCCTGCTCTAACAGCGGGAAATTCTTCCCGGGCTCTGGGGTAACACTGCAGTGATGAAACAGCTCCCTACCCTGCTCCCCCAGAGCCCTGAAGCCAGAAGGCAGCAGACCCATCACCTGCCAAAGTGCAGAGGTCAGGGCTGGGATGGAGGAGGCACAGGCAGCGTGTCGTGGCCAGGATGGGACCAGCCTGGGACTGTAGAAACCAGGGCAGGGAACAGACCCAGCCTGTTTGGTGATAGAAAGTTGGTGTGTCTGAACGATAACTCATAGGAGGCGTGGAGAGAATGTGCTAGGCCCTGAAACCAGCACACAGCATGGAGGTGAGAAGAGAAGCATTCATTCATTCATTCATTCATTCATTCATTCAGCTGACATATTTCCATTGTGCTCTGACCCTGTACTGTGTCCTGGGGACACAGGTGACTGGGAGAAGTGGGCTTATCACAAGATAATGGAGGGAGAGGGTAGAATTCGAAAATCAGAGGTGACACAGCTTTGAGAGCAGGATGTGGGTTCAGGGGAACCTGTACTGGCCTGGGGGGCAGGGGAGGGGAAGAGAGGATGAGAGGAATCAAGGAAGGCTTCTCAGAGGAGGTGATGTTTGGACTGAGACTTGGAAGAGTTCATTCAGTGAGAAAGGACAGGTGAGTGATCCAGGCAGAGGGACCAGGAGGAGCAAAGACCTAAATGGGGGATCCTGACACCTCTGAGGTAGAGAGAGAAGGAGCAATTGTAGTGGGACAGTAGCAAAGCTGGAGAAGTCGGCGAGCCTGGTCATGCAGGGCCTGAGTCATGTCAGAGTGTTTGGGCTTTGGGTTTTCCTGAGAGCAGTCAATTTTAAGTCTTTAAGCCCAGAAGGAGTAAAGTCAGAGTTAAAAAGACCTCCTGGGTTGCAGGGCTGTGGGGCGAGGAGGAGGAATGGTTGAGAGAGACATGCAGGTGTTCTGGCCAGAGGACTGGGGATGGGCTGAGAGATGCTGAGGCCAGCTTAGGCCACGGTTGGCAGAGAGAGGCTACACCCAGGAGGAGGCATCCAGGAAGCTACTATAGGTGGGCAGTCTTGAGTTCTGGAGGTGAGAGCACGAGCTCAGAGAAGGGAAGGATCTGTCCAGAGGAGGTCTTTTGGAGAAAGGAGAAAAGAGTGCAGTTACGTCCTCCTTCCCTTTGCAACTGCCAAACACTGTGGGCCAGAGGACCCAATATCACTCCACAAATGATGGAATGACTGATGTGTGAGTGAATGGATGGATGGGTGGGTGGGTGATGAGTAGATGAAAGGATGGATGAATGGATGGATGGATGGATGGATGGATGGGTAGGTGGGTGGACGTATAGTTGGGAGGGTGATGAGTAGATGGAGGGATGGATGAATGGATGGATTGATGGATGGGTGGGTGGATGGATGGAAGAATGGGTAGATGGATGAATTGATGGGCGGGTGGATGGATGGGTGATGGGTGGGTATGGATAGATGGGTGATGAGTGGATGGAGGAATGGATGAACGGTTGGATGGATGGGTGGGTGAATGGATGAATTGATGGGTGATGTTGGGTCGGTGAGTATATAGAAGGAATCTCTACTCAGCGTGGTTAATCAAAGAGAAAGCCTGGATAATCGCAGCTACCAAATTTTCAGGATAATGTCACCCACGGACCCAAGTCAGAGGATGCAGGAATCCGTTGTGAATTTATTGGGTACCTACTGACTGCTCATCCCTGAGCAAGGCTGGTATGGACTCAGGCAGGGCCTGAAAAGTCCCTCTGGGGGCTCCCCACTGGGAGTAAGGAGTTGTCCTGGGGTTGGGGAAAGGGACCGGTCACTCCTTGAGTCTCACCTTCTGTGTAGGGGTTTTCTTCGCCAACGGCGAACGGTGGAAGCAGCTGAGGAGGTTCACTGCGTTCTCTCTGCGGAACCTGGGCATGGGGAAGCCGGAGGGCGAGGACATGATCCAAGCAGAAGTCCAGCATCTGATGAAGGCGTTCCAGGGGACAGAAGGTCAGCAGGACAGACTCAGCCCGGGGCCCCTGGGATCCAGCTTGAGTGTGGGGGACCCTCTCTGTCGGGGGCTCTTGTTCACCTTCATCTCCAGCTCCTTCGCTTTCTTCCCCCACTTCACCCCTCCACCCCCAGTCCCAGGTGTCTAGCCCGGGTCCCTGGGCCTGCACCTTTGACATCTCAGCCACCTGAGCCACACAGGTGTGTCTCCTTTGCTTTCTGTCTCGGTCCAGCTGTCTCTCAGAGGGTCTCTGTGTCTCTGTCACAGTACTGTTTCTGCCTCTGTCTCCATGTTTTTCTCTCCTGTAAGTCTCTTTCTCCATTGCAGTGTCTCCCCGTCTGTCTTTTTGGTCCATCCGTCAGGCTGTGTGTCTCTGTCTCTTTCTAGTCATGTCTGGGCTCCCCTCATGGCTGCGGGCTGCCTCCCCTGCACATCAGCCCCCTCTGCCGGCTCCACCCCTGTCCTCCCTGCCCTCCCCTAGGACGGCCATTTGACCCCTCCTTGCTGCTGGGCCAGGCCACCTCCAACATCATCTGCTCCCTCATCTTCGGCCTCCGCTTCCCCTATGAGGACGAGGAGTTCCGGTCCATGATCCAGGGGGCGCACGGTGTCCTGGTGGGAATCAGCTCCCCATGGGGCCAGGTGAGTGGTGGGGCCCCTCTGGCCACCTTCCCCAAAGGTTCCTGCCCGCATGTTTCAGGTAACCCCCCAGAACCCTCGCCAGTCAGGCCCTTCTGTGAACAGCTGCACTTCTCTCTTCCCCTGCAGACCTACGAGATGTTCTCCTGGCTTCTGAAGCCCCTGCCGGGCCCCCACACGCAGCTCTTGGGCCACGTGAATAACCTGGCTGCCTTCGCCATCCGACAGGTGCGGCGGCACCAGGGGAGCCTGAAGGCTTTGGGCCCCGCACGTGACCTGGTGGATGCCTTCCTGCTGAAGATGGCACAGGTGGGGGAAGGCTTGGGTTACAGCTGATCTCACCTGCATGTAGCTGCGAATCTCTATCAGGCCTCCATCTGTCTGCTGTGCATGCATGTGTGTGTCTGTCTATCTTAGTTATGCTTTCTGTTTCGAGAGCCCCACCTCGGTTGTGTTTGACTCCCGTATTGCTCCTCTTTCTCCTCCCTTCAGCCTCAGCCCCCTGTTCAGGCTGCCCCAGCACTCCTCACTATCACTTCATTTCCCATTATTGCCTCACTCCTGCCTCAGGTCTTGACCCTGGGTCGTTGGGCTTTACAAATGCCTGCACCTTAGCTGCTGAGCCACAGGGGTGCCTCAACACACAGGACATTTCCTGGGAATTACAGTTGTTTAATTATGAGACCTTGCAATATCAAATTAGACTAATAAAGTCTGCTTTAATCATTATCTGAGAACAGTTTATTATTTTATGAGAGAAAAATCCTGTGGAAATAACTCCTTTTGAATTGCACAGACTTCAGGATTATGGGAGATATTCAGGGGCCACGGCCTTTGAATAAATGTAGCTGCCCTGTTCATGGAGAGAGGATTTTTTTTCCTTAATCTTGTGGCTCCCATTCCCACTTCTTTCTTTTTTTGGGGGGGAAAGGTGCAGGAAGGAATGAAGGTGAAAAGGTGAAAGGCAGGCAGGAAGAAGAAAGAGGAGGAAGCATTTCATTTTATTTCCACTTTAGTTGTTCACACTGGTTGTTTTCCCCTGAACCTGGGACTCAAACCAGGGCTATGTGACCTGCGTCCTTGGGTGGCGATTGACCCAGCCGCTACATCACCAGGGTGTGCCCCCATTTCTTTTCTTTTAAGGAAAGGTGCAGGCAGAGAGAAGAGGAAACATCTTTATTTAGTTGTTTGCACTGGTTGTTTCCCTCCAGACCCAGGACTTGAACCTGGGAGCCTATGGTCTGCTCTTTCGGAGGCAAATGACCTAAACTCTGCTCCACCAGGGCATCCCTTGTTTTACTTTTTTGCGGATCAGCCATACCGTTTTCCATGGCAACTACCATTTTCCATTCCCACCAGTGATGGCCAGGCTTCCAGTCTCTCCACATCCTCATCACTTGTTACTTTCAGAGTTGCATTCTCTCTTCTTTCGTTTGTTTTTAAAGGAGAGGTGCAGGCAGGAATGAAGGTGAGTAGGCCGGCAGGAAGAGAGAGGAGGAAGAAGCATCTTTATTTTATTTGCATTTAGTTGTTCTCACTGGTTGTCTCCTTGCCCCGACCCAGGACTCGAACCCAGGGGTCTGTGACTTGTGTCCTTCAGAGGCAATTAATCTAACCACTGCTCCACCAGGGCCCACAATCTCTTACTTTTAAAAACCTTTCAACAGAATTAATCTCAAGAGCCCACTTTCCAACTTTCCCAAACATGCATGAGAAATCTTTACCTTGCTCTGTGCACCCCACCCCTGGCCTGCGAGGCCTCTGCTCCCCGCAGCCCATGTTCCCTGAGCCCCTCTGCCTGATGTCTCCCAGGAGGAACAAGACGCAAACACAGAATTCACGGAGAAGAACTTACTGATGACCGTCATTTATCTGCTGTTCGCCGGGACAGTGACAGTCAGTGCCATGACGCGTTACACCCTCCTGCTGCTGCTGAAATACCCTCAGGTCCAAGGTAGGAGTCTTTTCCACCAGCTAGGCCCTGAGACTGGACAGCCTGAGCCCAAGGTGAAAAGGAGCTTGGGGGTGGCTAAGGAGCAAGAAGTTGGGGGGCAGTCAATCACAGAGGGAGGCCTAGTGAGGAAGGAGGCCGAAGACAAGATCTCAGGACCTTGTCATCTTGGTGGGTTGCGCCCGCCCCTGAGTAGTGGGGGACCGTAGAAGGATGTGGAGCAGAGGAAGGCAGGGTCCGATTTGCGTCTTACAAAGCCCCCTGGGCTGCCATGAAGCAGACTGTGAAGTGTGGGAAAGGACACCTGGACCCCGGGGAGGGGAGGAGAACAGACTAGGGACCCAGGTAGGGGAGGGACAGGCTAGGCCAGATTCTGAAGAGGGAAGAAGGTGGAGTTGTCGCGTGAGAATGACAGGGAGGGCGGCCCAGGGCTGGGGGCACCGGAGGGCCCCCTTGAGATTTAAGGACAGAAGGCTGAGAGGCTGGTTTCAAGGGCGAAGCTGAGGGCAGTTCGGGACAATGAGCGTGAAGAACCTGGGGGCCGGGGGCGTTCGGGGGTCACAAGAATCAGCAGGACTGGAGGTGAAAAATGAACCAGGGTCATGAGCACTGAAGCGCGGTCCGAGGAGGACACATGGTCAGAGGCAGAACTGGGACTGCGCCCCGAGGAACGCCAGCATTTCGGGGCCAGGCAATGTGTCAGGTACTGCCAGGGAGAGCCAGCCCAGAAAGTGGGACTGGGGGCCCCGATGGCCTTCAGGAGCTGCAGCCAGCTATGACATGGGCTCTCCAGGACTCAGTTTCCTCATCTGGGAAATGGGGCTAGATGAGGGCACCCGCCTCAAAGGGCTATTATGGGGCTTTAGAGCAGGCCTAGTGCCCTGCAGCCAGGGCTGGGGGACTTCCCGGGCAGCCTCGCCCCAAGCCAGGGCTGCTGAAGAAAAGGGGGCTTCCGAGGGGAGGGCCATAGGGGCCCCTCACCGCTGACCTCCAACCCTCTTCTTGGGCACAGAGCGTGTGCGGGAGGAGCTGACTCGAGAGCTGGGGGCAGGCCGGGCACCGGGTCTGCGGGACCAGGCTCGCCTCCCCTACACGGAGGCTGTTCTCTGCGAGGCACAGCGGCTGCTGGCGCTGGTGCCCATGGGGATACCCCGCGCTCTCACCAGGACCACCCACTTCCGAGGGTACACACTGCCCCAGGTGGGTTTGCACGCG
>RJWH01005793.1:0-68506 GCA_004363575.1 Solenodon paradoxus | reverse complement strand
CCTGCCTACATTCCTGTGAAAAACAGAAAAACAAAGCACAACAAAAACAACACAAAACTCTTCACCTGATCCTGTCTGTATGTCTCTTCCTTCCATGCCTCCCATTGGTCAAACCCCACAGCCTGGGTCTGATTCCCCATGACCTGCACTGCCCACCCCTCCTGCCAAACCTGAGGTCCACCCGCTCCAGAGAGGCCCTGTATAGAGTCTGACTCCATGTCCCAGGAGCCATGCTGACCCTATCACAACTTCCGTCGTTCCAAAACTGCCTGCTTGCGTCTCTCTCTCCCCCTCCAGACTGCAAACTCCTCTGGTCTGCAAATTCCCCAAGTTCAAGTCCATCACGCGCCTGGCCTGCAGTGGTTGTATGCTGATGGCATGAACCCGTGGAAGTTTGCACTTGGTGTTTCATAAATATTTCATAATGACAACCACATTCCAACTTCAAGTTCATATAGCAGCAGTAACTTATTTGTGGTTTACCTAATGTTTTCCCAAATAGAAGGATTCACTGGGAGAGTATTAAAAGAGCTAAATACTTTGAACACATACATATATTAGCATAACTGCAGTGTGTAGTATAAGCCATGCGTGAATGGGCCCAGATGTTTCTGATGGTTTCTTTTTCTCTCAGACTCTTAGCCTGGTGTAATAAGCAGCAATGTCCTTGTCCATCAAGATGCCTCTCTGATCTCTGACTCTAAATCACACTCACCTCTGACTGCCAGTAATTGTGTGTTGAATCTTTAAGTTCCTTTATATTCCCCTTGCCTACTTTCCAAAACAATAACAAAACAAACAAGAAAGAAAACCAAAACCTGTGCAATTGCACAAGCTAGAAATGCCCATCTGAGGAGACACCCTAGAACATCAAGGAAATGTGATTTAAAATATACCATTTCACCGTTGACTCTCCAGCAAAGCATCACCCTGCGGAAAAGTTGCTCTTGAATGCAGACCTGGAGACTGGCAGACCCCTCCAATGTTCTGACTTGTCTAGTTCTCACTTTGGAATTGGGTGTATTTGTCAGTAGATGTGCATTAATTCTCAGCATGACCCCAGACTGAAACAGAGTGGCACTAACAAATTACCAGTGATGGATATGCCAATGGAGCAAAGATGAATATTAAAACAGCCCTATCGCTTTTCGCTGCTACCTCGTCTTGTCCAAAATTCATAGAAATATTAATCCTCCTGAAATGCTTAGCAATGCATACACGGTAACATTCTTGGGGAAGCTAGCAATTATCTCTTGTTAGCAAGATCAACTTACTGCAGTCTTTCACTGCAGGGAGGGAAAAATATTGTGACTTGCAATGCTAAGTGAAACATGGTGGCAGGATTAATTAGGACATTTAAACTGACAATAATAAAGACACACAGCTACAATTCCCTTCTACATATAATTGATAAAATTAACAGAAAATAGATACAGTGAGAGTAGAGCAATGCATTAGGAATGGTTGGGAGAGATACAAAGGGACAAACTTTCTTCCAATGCTTATACTGTTATAGTTAATATTTATTAGGTCTCCACTGTGCAAGGCATGACTCTTATCAGGGACAAGGATAATAATAAATTACTACCTGTCAGCCATATGTACAGTAACTTCATTATGTGACAAGGCAGCACTCTTATTAAGTCTTTGGACTCTATTAAAAGTCTCATTTTGAAACAATGAACCAAGAGGAACACATTTATGAGTTGTGGATCCCTGATATTAACCCAAGACACAGCCCTAGGAGAGGGAAAAAAATTTCTTAAGAAAAAAAATTAATTTCTGCCAAGGAAAATCTAAGAACGTAAGTTAGCAGGCCCAGCCAGATGCCTCTGGCTGTGCAGTAACAAAGATGAGGCAAATATCTAATTTCACTGGGAAAAAAGTTATAGAGTAGACTTTGAATCAGGCAGAATCCAAAACCCTCCCTGCCAGGTTCTCCACCAACTGGTGTCATAAGCAGCAACGTCCTTGTCCTTCAAGGCGCCTCTCTGATCTCTGGCTGTGGTCAGTATCTTTGTCACTCCATTCAGATATAACTGACTCTTTTCATTCGCTAGTTTAATTTGCTCAACGAAGCCGCTAGACTAGATTGTTTGCAAAGTTGAACATAATAAATCCTCCCATCAGTACATGTATCTCCCTCGACAGTGTCGTTTCACCCCCTCTCAAGTGGTGTTTCCTTGCCTTGAATAGAGAAAGGCTTTGCAACTTGCCTTGCCAAAGGAATATAATGGAAGCGGTGCTTTGGTAACTTCTGAGTTTAAGCCTTAAGGAGTCTGTTTTCTTCTACTCTCATGGTAGAATACAGGGTCATCTGGTAAGGGAACCTGGGCTTGTCATCTTGAAGATGAGACTCAAGTGGAGAGAGGAGTCCTGTCAACTGCAGTACCAATTGTGAGCGAGGCCATCTTGGACCCTCCCATTCAGTGCTACGGAGCAGAGCCTGTGCCCCTAAATTCACACTTGGAGACCTAATGCCCTTTGTGATGGTATTTGGAGGTGGGGCCTTTTACGGGGGTCCTAAGGTGTATTTGTCCACCTAAGGGTGGAGAGCTCATGAAGGAGGTTAGTGTCCCAGATGAGAGAGATGAGCTGTCTGCTGGGAGAGGACATGATGAGAAGATCGTCCCTATACAAAGAAAAGAGTCCCCATTGAACCTGCCAACACTTTCACCCTGAACTTCCCAGCCCTCAGAACTACAAGAAATGCATTTCTATTGTCCAGGCCACGAAGTCTGTGTATTGGTGTGATAGCAGCCGGAAGGGAGGAAGACTCCCAGATCAACAGCCAGAAAACAGAAGCTGCAGAGACGATTCCAGAAGAGAGGAGCAGAAGAGGCACTCCACTGAGCCTAACACGCATGGCTGACCCTCAGCATCAAGAACAAATAAAAGAGTTCTCATCTTAAGCCACAGGACGTTGAAGCAGTTGATTACACAGCCTCAGTTAAGAGACACTGAACAGTGTGATCTACTTGCGCATTATTTGAAGAGTGACTCTGCTCTCATTCCTTGCACAGAGCAGCAGCTTCCAGAGCTGTATTAACCAGTGAAGCTAAGGAATTTCTTCTCGTTTCTGCCCTGTCACCTCTCAAAGCAATTCACAGTGAGGCTGAGCTGTTCAAACTATCTTTGCCAAGGGAATGCTAAAAATTGAAATTGTTGATCAGTGGTTGATGGAGAGCTTGCTGACTGGGAGCCGGGTTGAGAGGCAGACCCAGGCATTCTCCTCTGTCTGGGGAAGGCACTGCAGCTCCCACAGACACAGCCCTGTCGCCAAATACCGAGGTCTCAGGGAGGGCCTCTGGTGACAGTGAGCCTTGGGTGGTGTATTTGTCAGGGTTCTCCAAAGAAACAAAACCAATAAGAGGTGTGTACACACACACACACACACACACACACACGCACACATGCACACACACTGCATAATCCCTGGGGAAACACGAGAGAGAGAGAGAGAGAGAGAGAGAGAGAGAGAGAGAGAGAGAGAGAGATAGGTCCTGAGGAGTCTGAAAAGCTTCTATTCCACCCAAAGAGGAAAAAACATCCCCTGGATTTCTGGGTCACCAACTCTCGGCCACCCTGGGGGCTCCTGACTGTGACTTTGGGAACACAGGAACTCAGTCCGGGCAGCCCTGGACAGACATGGATGTGGCCATGTTTAGTGCAACCCTTGAAGCATGTGGCTGCTGGCTCTGCATCAGTAATGCCAGCTCGTGCTGTGATGGAGAGAGGCCCACAAGTTACCCTGAGCCCCTAAAACGGGCAAAGACTTGGGCTCTGGAGCCAGACAAACCTGGGGGCCCGGCTTGACCATTGCCCAGCTAATCATTGTTAGGCTTACCAATATTTCTAGAGTTGAAACCCAGACTGACTGGAGCGTGCGTGCGTGCGTGCGTGCGTGTTGGTGGTTGGGGGGCCACACTCCCGTTGGGGAAACCTGCCCGGTCAGACTCTGTGGAGCTCGAGCGTTGATGTGTGTTTATGCACATTGACATATTGTGATGGAAGCCAGGACAGAATTTCAAACCCGGTGGGCACCACAACCGTGTCACTGAACCACGACAGTCTTGGTTAGACTGGGTTGTATGATGACCCTAATAATGACGACTGTCCCTTTAGTAAATGCTGAGTCCTTCGGGAACAGTGTCATTGGGCTCCGTGGCCTCATTCTAACAAGTCATTTTACAGATGAGAGACCGGAGCTCAGAAAGGTTATCTGACCTTCCCAAAGTCACACAGTCAGGCAGGCTAACCCCGAGCCCCCAAGCCCAAGCTCTTACCCGCCATGCCTGATAAAAACATTCTATGAGTGTGGCAGCCTGAATTGAATCTCTGTACTTCAGCCAATCAGCAAATACCTTCCCTGTGAGATGTTCTTAAAGGCACCAAAAAGACCAAGATTAGGCCTCGACCTTGAGGTACTGATGGTCTCGTTGACGAGAAGACATCCACCTGGGGATAATTATGGCTGCCATTGCCCCCTGCTTTGAGAGTGTGGAAAGTTTACATTCCGCCACCGGGAAAGTTTTAGTTACTAGGGGCTTTACTATTTTTAATGAGTTGGCATTTTGCCCTTTAAACACATCAGCAGGTGAATGCCTTTTATTAGAAGACTTCTGTTGGCACTGCCCGAGAGCTGAAAACTAGACGGATGTGGGCCATTGCTTAAAATGCTAAGCAGCAGGTCCAAATTGTAGCTAATCACTACCCTAGGCAAGTCGCTGCTTAATTCGACTCTAGTTCCCCTCCCTGTCCGTCCACATCTGTACAGCTTACCTGCCTCCCAGGACTGGGTTGGTCAGATCAAAGTGCCATCACCTTCAGCAGTCAGAGTTTGCTTGCCCGCGCTGTGTTATTGAGACGGTACATCAAGAAATGGCTTCCACATTAATCACAAAGGAGAAATCATGAGACTCACATCCTGGAAACAGAAATCTTGGAATCTAATGGAAGGGCTACGCCCTGTATCAACTGTCCACTGCTCCAGGCAGTGACCTGTCCAAAGCAAACAGTGGGACCCCAGACAGACATTGGACCCAAGTGTGCTCAGAGGGCAGATGGGGGAGGGGTGTCATCGAGGGTGGGGTCTGGGGCCTGGAGGTTTCACAGTTGTGGCAAAGAGGACACTAGTGCGTGATGGTGGGAGGTTGGGGCACAAGGTTGCAGAGGTCCTAGCTGGCCGCTGGGTGGGTCGCAGGAAGAGCAATCTTAGGCAAGCTGCAAATAAACAGATTCCTGGAGGAGGAGCCCAGGGGTCATTCCTGTTCCTCGGGCCTGCCCTAACAAGAACCATAAACGGAAAACAAAGCCTCAAAATAAAGACACTTCTTCTCTTCCTTCTGGAGACTAGACATTCTAAGTCAAGGGGCTGGGAAGGTTGACTCCTTCTGGGAACCTGTAGGGATGCTCCGTCCCATGCATCTCAGCTTCTGGTGACAGCCAGCCAGCCATCTTTGTTCCTTGATTTGTAGATACCTCTTCCCATCTCTGGCTCTATTTTCACATATCATTCCCTTCTTAGGAGGATGCCAGTCATATTGGCTTTGTCCTGCCCTAAAGACCTTATCTGCTCCTGACTACTCTGCGTGGACCTTACTCCCAGAGAAGGGCACATTCACAGATACCAGGATTAGGGTTTCAGGATATCTTGGGGGCAGGGGGATATGATTCAGCACAAAATGATGACCCAAATGGAGGCCTCCCCCACAACTCTGAGCAGTCATCTATTATTTCATATCCCTAATGCCTGACAGGTACCTAATGTCCATTAAAAGTGCTGGATGAATGAATAAACTATCATCTTACCCAGATCATTATGATCAGGTTATTCGGCCAAAAATCTGAGTGCAAAATCCTGGCTCCATGACCTCCTCCATGCATGGACTTAGGCAACTTTCTTGGTTCCTGTGAGCCTCCATTTTCTCCTCTCTAAAATGGGTATAAGACAGCATACGGGATGGTGGTGAGAAGTCAGGAAGACATGGAATAGAAAATGCCTGACGCAGAGTAGGTGTTCCGTAAATGACGGGTATCGTTCGAAACTTAACCCTACAAGCTCTCTATTTCATATTTGTTTACCCCATATTTATTTCATTATATTAGTTCTTCAAGTTTTTTGAAAAACTCAACACATAAGCTAATCTAACTATTGATCAGGATGCTCGTAGGTGGCAGTGACAGAAAACCCATTTGGGACCTAGTCACAAACAGCAGAGCTCTGGCATGTCCTAGTGGAATGATGGTTAAGTCTGCTGCCTTTGACCAGCACAGTCCACATACATCCCAAAGATCGTCGTTTGAGACTTGGGACCTGAGAGAACAACCAAGATGAACAAGTCAATAAAATAAAGTGCTTCTTCCTCCTCTTTCTTCCTGCCTGCCTGTCTACTCACCTTCATTCTTGTCTGCACCTTTCCTTTAACAAAAAGAGCAGAGTGGAAGGTATCATTAGCTCACAGAAGTCCTTGCTATAATGATTTCAGGTGGGGCTTGATCCAGCGGGGACACAACACTGAAAGTTATCCCGTCTGTCAGAGAAATTCCTTATCCAGCAGCTTCAGACTAAATCTCCCACCCAACAGGGCAAAGATGGGCCCTTTCAGATTTCAACATCAGAAAAGATCCAAGAAAGAGCAGCTCCCGGCTTGTCTGGTTTAGTTACTGTGCCTGTCTAACCAGTCACTTGTTGAGATGAGACCTAGGAATTGGCTGGTTCTGGTTGATCTGAGAAGGCCAGAGAGAGCCTCCTGTAGAATGGATTTCCTTCTGAAAACAGGGGTCTGTGTCAGAAAGGGGTACTAAAGAGATTCAATAAGAAATGTCCCCAAGCTTTAAAACTGTTCACCGTACAGAAGAATCAAGATGGGGCTAAAGACACTCTGGAAAAATAGTCAGTGTACTTTTTTAAAAACTCAAAACAGGAATCATGGCTTACACATCAGAACTGGCTGCTTGAATACAGAAATGTCTGACTGCCTCTGTGTCCTCACAGTGGTCACAATTATGTGTTGCTTGGGACAAGGAGGGCTGGCGGGAGTGACGGGGGCTGCGGGGCCGGGGGAGGGCTTGTCACTATTATCAGCTGTTAGCACTGGCTGTCCCTGCTAGGAAGACTGGAATGCAGCCAAGTGTGGCGCCTCCAATGGGTATATAAGGTCCCAGCAGGGCAGGGAGGTGGGGTGGGGACAGAGAAAGTTCCATGACGTTCTGTGGCAGGAAAGCCCTGTGCCAAGTGTTCCTGTGTTAAGGACGACCCTGTCGGAAACCACTTAGGCTCTCCTCACAGTGGGTTGTGTTGTTTGTTTTTCCTAACTTGTTAGTTTTCTACTAGACGCTGCTTTATGAAAAACACCCCATAACTCAGGTTTAATTTCCCTGGGGGAGACAGATCTGAAATCACCAACAAATCTTTTTCCCCCTTCTTTTTGCTACTCTAAGCAAACTGGGAAATATTTTCCCCTGAGGGAAGATTGTCCAGTCACTCAGGCAATGATCATTTTAATACTATTTGGATTTTTAAAAAAAACCTTTCCAACAGTGTTTGCATATAGCCCTCTCTCCATTCTCTGTTCCTACTTTTTTTTAAGTGAGTCAGAGGCCATGCCCATGTGTTGCGGTTTGTGAGAAATTCAACTCGACTTCAGGAACCTGGGCAGATGCAGAGGACTCATGGATGAAATGAATTAGCATTTGAACAGTGCTTGACAATTTATCTGCACTCTCATTTCATTGTCATTCAACCACAAGAGACACCATTCCCTTTATAGATGGGGAAACTGAGGCCACACCAGACTTGAATCCAAACACCAACAGCTGACATTGACTACGCGCAGCACTTTGCATGCAATAGCTCATTTCATCCTTTCACAGTACTGGTGAGCTAGGCTATGGTTGTCACCCCCATTTTACAGGTAAAGAAACTAAGACCTAGAGTGTTCAGTCCATGGGTAGGATTCAAACCCACTGCATCTACATGCACAGCCTCTCTACACTCCTCTCTTTGCTCTGCAAGCTCCAGATCGGGGTAGCGGAGAAGGGAGGCCAGGACCCTGGGCCACCAAATGGAGAGCAGGCGTCTACCCGCCTCTCTGATGAACAGCCTTCACTGCCAAATCAGCTCTGTGGATGAACTATTTCCAGACCTGAGCTGTTCGGAAGCGCTGAGGCAGCGTGGATGCAAGCCCAAAGGCTGAGTGGAAGATACCTGAATGACAAAATGCCAGAGTGAGCTGCTGCCTGCTGGCTTCACCCTCTGAAAGCATGGGGACCCCCGTGTCCACGATGATGCTGTAGACAGAAAGAAATGTCTGGTAAGCAGAGAGAGCCCAGCAAGGCCAACTACCCACTGTAGCCATTCTGTCAGGTACATGCTCCTGCTGGGTGTGTGTCCACACATGGGGTGTAGACTAGGGCAGAGACGGGTGAGGCAGCGGATGGGGGCCATTCCTTCTGGGCAGCCCTGGAATCATTCACCATTCCAAAGCCCCCTCCTCTAACCTTCTCTAAGTGAATCGAGGCATACCCTGGTGGCTCAGAGGTTAAGCCCGTGCCTGGGGCACAGTCCACATCCAACTCAAGTACCCAGGCTTGCAACCTGGTGGGCAGGGTGGGGAGGAGGGGACAACTCAAATGAACAACTAGATGAATAAAATGCTTCTTACTTTCTTCCTGGCTGCTGCCTGCCTTCTTCCTGCCTGCCTTCCTCTTCACAAACCAGAAGAGTTCATCGAAATCCTGACCATGAATAAGAAAGAAACACAACACTCCCTTGATTAAGATCTCAAAAGGTGCCTCTGGCGACAGTCTGTAGATGCTTTCTTGCTAAGCAACTGACCGGGAGGCTGATGCAAGAGTCACAGCTGCCTGGAGAGTACGGAGCTGTGAGTACGGGAAGAAAATGTTTCCTCTTCTTGAAATTCCAGGTGTTTTAGCCAAAGACAGGTTGCCTTCCTGGGTATCTTCTCGTGCAAAACGCTCTTCCCGATGACGGAGAGCAGAGTGATGCCCGGGAGCACCCGTCAACACCTATGGGCTGGGCACTGATGGTGGGCTAATTCCTGGAAGGTGCTAGAGACACGGTGGGGAGGTAGGAAAGGCCATGGGGGCCAAACTTAGCGTGTGCCAGGCAGGTTGTGGCAGGAAGGAAGGAAAGCAGGGATGAGTGGAGACCAAAGGAGTGGGGAGTACTCGCTCAGTCATGATAGGTCCTTGGAAACTATGACCTTAAGCAAAATGATCAAAAACAAAAGCAGATCTTCAACATCTGCTCAGAAAAGGTTTTTCTCTTTTTCCCCATCTCACTCACGGGATAGCCAAACAACCTTGAACAATACAATGCTCTTCAAAGACCTGCTGTATTGTAGGCTGTGGTCAGTGAGGGCGCTCTGGGAGACTGCATGTCTTTCTTTTAAAAGGAAAGGTGGAGGTAGGAAGGCGAGCAGACAGGCAGGAAGAGAGCGGAGGAAGAAGCACTTTAATTATTTTACTTAGTTGCTCATCTTGGTTGGTCCCTCCAGCCTTGAGTCACAAACCCAGGTCCTTGGGATGTATGTGGACTACGCCCTACAGACTTACCTGCTAAGATGCGAGGGTGCCCCGGACACTGCCTGCTGAACAGATACTTGAAATAACAAATAAAGTCAGGTAAGAGATGGGACAGGGCCCTTGAGACAGAAATGCAGAGGCGAAGGGCCAGAGGCCAGATCAGACTTGATGCGTTCAAGAGCAAACAGGATACTCATGTGCTGAGACCCATAATTTGGAAGATGAGGTGAAAGAGGTAGGAAGGGACAAATGATCTAGAACCTTTTAAGGACATGGCAAGAGGACCGGATCTTCTTCCAGGTAATTAGAAGGACTTTGGGGTGTTTTAGCAAGAAGGCATACAATCTACATTGAATTTCTAAAGGTTTGCCTTGGCTATTGTGTGGGAAAAGTTAACGTGGCAAGGAGCAGCAGGCAGGAAATTATTCAATAAGACCAGCGGTCCATAACAGATACTGCTATACAGGTTTCCCCACTATGCAAAAGTAGAACATTCCAATTTGATATGATGTGATAGGTTATTTTTGGAGTCTGGGACTGCTATTATCATTAATTTATACAGAAAAAATTGAGCATTCTCAGACCCCCAAAATAACCTACTAAATGATACCAAATAGGAATGTTCTACTTTTGGATAGTGGGGAAACCTGCTTTGCCTTTGCTATAACCCAATGACATTTTTGATTGACCCCACTACCCAAGTCACTGGTATTTTCAGAGTGGATTTTTCTATTGTTTGGTAGAGTTCTATCATTTTAACCTTTCTAGGGCCTTTATAAACTGATGTACCCTTTTACCCCTCTATGCACTCAGGGGAGGACCTGGAACCAGGAGAATTGATTATAAAAAAATTATGAATGTCGATGTCGGCTGACCAAGCTGACCAGTGACTGCTTTGTAGACCCCAAGGTGCATACATAATTGTGTCCTTGAAGAAGTGACCACACGCTTGCTAATGTCCAAGAATGTGGTCATATGTGAAGGTGATGCAGTCTGAAATGGTATACACGTGTGCAGGGAATGGTCAGCCCAGTGAGCAGGGGGTTACAGGGGAGAGAGGCCGCAAATGTGAAAAACCTGTGTCTCCCTTTTTTTGCCACCAAGTGTCCATATTCACCCAGAGGAACGACTGGGGTCTGGCTGTGTCCCCCTGAATCCCTATGTTGAAATCCTAACACCCAAAGCTGATGGTTTTGGGAACCAGGGACACAGGGAGCTTCTCCAGCCATGCAGGAGACCCCTTCCTGGTGGGATTAGAGACCCCTCGTCCTTTCCACCATGAGAGCACAGGGTGAGGAGGCTCCAGCTGTGAGCCAGACAGAGGGCCCAACTCCACCGGCACCCCAATCTTGGACTCCCGCCTCCCAGCACAGTGAGAGATAAATGTGCGTATCAGCCGCCAGGCCTGTGGTGTTTTGTTATAGCAGCAGGAATGGACTGAAGCGGGCAGAGGCTGTGTTTCGCACATGGAGTCCAGCGACCTATGTTTATTACATGATACGGTGGACGCTGTAATGTAAGTGTTGGAAGTTCACATGCTGCCCACCTGGACAGGAAGCTCCACTTCCTGCAGTGTATGTGTCTCCTGTGCCCAGAGCGGGGCCTGGCGCACACGGATTGGTATTTCCAGGATAAAAGCAAAACCTTGGAAAACGAGGATCGCGCCGAGCAGGGAGCTGGTTGTTTGTTCTTAGCGGGCAGTGAATCTAGATTCACAACAAGCAGGAGGAAGCGGGCCCTGGCCCCGGCGGATGTGTTGGAAAGTGAGTGGTCAACCTCCATCACTTATCTTGACAGGCAGACAATGGGAATTTGGGAGGAAAACGTTGTACCAGGCACTCAGACCCCATAAATACACGACTCCTTGTTGAGTTCCCAGACCTCCTGCACTCTGTCTAGCAGGTCGCAAAGAGTGCTCGGCAACCATCCTCTGCACCAGGTGACTGCTGGAGCCTCCTGGCACAGTTGGTGACAACTTGGTGCCACCACTCGCTTTTCTTCTTCACCTTTTGTTCTCCTGCCCAGCGACACTTCTGTAACACATATCTACTTGAACGTACTTTCTTGGTGTCAACATTCTGAGATGGCAGAAGAGAGACAATGAGAACACAATCTCTTAAATTAGTTCAAATCCTGCCTCTGCCACTCCCTGGCTTAGGGAAAGGCTGGATCTGTTGGTGCCTCAGTTTTCTGATCTATAAAATGGACATAATGTCTGTCCTGTTCAGATAGAAATTAGATGAGATCATCGGCTTGGTTTGATAAGATTGCACACATAGCAGGCACTTCATATATGCTTGTTGTTATCGTTTTTACACTAAAAGAATTAAGTTGGTCCATCCTAGTGTCTAGCAGATGAGTCCGCCGTCTCTGGTCAGCACAAAACACATATATCCCAGGGCCAGGGGGAACAAACAAGATGAACAGCTAAAGAAGATAAAGCTTTTTCCTCCTCTCTCTCCCTTCCTGTCTGCCTCCTCACTTTCATTCCTGCCCGTACCTTTCTTTTAAAAATATAATAAAATAAAATAATTAGGTAAATAAGATATAATTTCTCTGGTGCCCCTGGTGGTGGCTCAGGCACTAAACCAGTGGCTGGGGTGTAGACCACGTAATGCCCAGGAGCCCTGCTTTAAGAACCAGGGTCAAGATTGTGAGGAACAACAACAACAAAAATAAATAAATAAAATAAAATAAAACAACAAAAATAAATAAATAAAAGTGCTGCCTTCTCTCCTTCCTTCCTTCCTTCCTTCCTTCTTTCAATGCAAAAAAAAAAAAAAAAAAAAAAAAAATGCGACCTCTCATCAGGGGCTGAAAAATCTAGGCTTCACTTAGCCCTTACATAAAAAGACACAGCAATATAAGGCAAAGGGTGACAAATGCTATAACCAGTAAATGGGAAAAGTAGCCTGCCCCTTGTGGTGGAGTGAAGCGGAGTCCAGGTCCCTTCACAGTGCCTCCAAAGAGAGCTGGGGTCAGTTCTCTGGCTGTGAACCTGGTCTGGGCCAAGGCCTGGCCTCTGACCAACAGGTGCAGCTCCAGGTGCCTTCTGAGGCTGAACTCTCAGAAGGCTTGTGGCCTCCTCCTGCTTTTCCTGGGGTGTCCCTCTGGGAGCCGAGCCACCTTGCAGGGAGATGTCACTTCTGGGTGCTCCATTGACAGCCCCAGCTCCTGGGCATGAGCCAACTTGGACGCTCAGTGCAGTCAATCCCTCAATGACTTCAGCTGTCCCAGAGCCCAGACCCACCTTGTCATGCAGAGAAACACCTAGGAAACCCAGAGCATTTTGGGAAGGAATGAATTCTTTGAACTTTCAAGCACTACGCTTCGGGTGGTTGGTTATGCAGTCAAACGTAATTCAAATAGGAGTCTTATAGAGAAGAGCCCATTTCAAATTAAGTGCTGGTGGAAAGTTTCCTAGAAGAATGGGGTTGGAGAATGACCGTGGAGGAAAGGAATGTGATTGGAGGCTCTCTGGAGAAAGTCATTCTACGAAGAAAGAAGAGTTAGAGCAAACACCCAAAGACAGGTGAGGCAGGCAGGTGAGGCAAGCTATGCTCAGCCCCCTGGCAAATCCATCAGGGCTAGTGGAGTGGGGGGCAGGAAAAAGTGGCAACGAGGGAAAAGAGCAACTGAGAGTGTTGTTGATGGTCAATCCATGATGGCTTTGGGGACAAGCTCACTTTGTTGCCAGGAAAGGCCACTTTTTCCTGCTCATCTAGTCAGTGGTTTCTGGAAACGGAAGGCATAAATCTATGGGAAGGGAAACCACAGAGCTGGACTTCCCGGAAAACACTGGTGCTGGACCTTGGCTCCCTATCATGTGCACGATAAAGTCCTAGATCCTTGTGGTCTTCGCGGCCCACAGCCTGATATCCTCGTCCCGGGCGCCTGATTTCCTTCCACCGCCCCTTCCCCACCCCTCCAGCATGTGGACCTCCTTGCTGTTCTCTGAAGAGCAAGCACGTTGTGGGTTCTGTCCTTTTGCACACAGACTGGGACTGTTCATTCTCCAAATATCCCCATGGACACCAACCCCTTCGTCAGATCTCTGACACCTCCTCAGAGAAACCTTCCTTGACTCCTCACTAAAAGAGTGTGCCTCACCCCCATCTACTTCTCTGCTGTTTCTTCTCAGCACGTCTTACTCCATTCACCCATTCATTCATTCACTCATTCGTTTTTTCCTCTCTGAAATGTCCCCTCAGTTTCTTTTTCGTTATGACAGGGTGTTTTTTAAATTGACTATATCTTCTAGAGTAGTTTCAGGGTCCCAGCAAAATCGAGCAGAAAATACAAAGAATTCTCACACCTCACCTCTATATATGCACAGCCTCCACTCTTATCAACATCCCCCACCAGAATGGCACATGGTTACAAACCTAAACCGGCAGTGACACCCCATTAACATCCAACGTCCACGGTTCTGGGTCAGATGTCCCTGCTGATTCAGTCAGCCCCGGCCACGGGCATCAAACATGGCCACCCCGATGGAGAGAACTATTATGTTACCTAGAAGTGTGTGGTTGCAGCAATGACCTTCAGTGACTGATTGACCTGCGCCTGAGGGCCAGGCTGAGTAATCCATACTTCTGGCAACACTGAAGACTTCTGAGATTGACCAGCTCTTTGGTTTCAGATGACCTTGGCTGCCCTGCGAATATGCCAGGTTAGTGACGATGAGGCTCCATGGCCAGAGAGCACTGATAAAGCCCCAGCCACGTCCCAAACCTATGAGTGTGAGGAGGAGGAAGGAGCAGAGCAAGTGAGTCTCGAACCTGAAGATGTCCACCAGGCACCGAAAGGAAAGCGGGGTCTGGTCTAGTTCTCTATCATGCCAATATTGTAAAACTGTGGGGTGCATCCTGTGGCAGGAAATAAGCCAGGATGAACACCTGGGAAAATCTGAAGTAAAAAGCAGATCAAAGAAAAATCTGACAAGTGATCTCAATCAGAAATATGTCTCCAGATGAGCAGGTACCTAGCGCCCATGAAAACAGGGAGACTGTCCCTTGCTTGCTCTCCTTTTCAAGTGTCCAGGTCCAGAGGCTCTTGCTCTCACCCCCACTCTGTTCTAAACCCCAGATTTCTCGTCTGACTTCTCCCACAGAAGGTAATGATACTTCTGAGGAATCCACAATATTCTAAAAATACATCAGCTGGCTGCAGCAGCACAATTAGTGGAGCTGCTGTCCCAGGAAACCCTCATCACCATTTTGCTTAGATCAGAGAGCGGATTAACTTTGATGTCTGTCTGAACCCTGTGCAAGGCACCACTGGTGGTCTGCTCCCTGCAAGCATTCGATCTTCACATCCAAGGGAAGAAGGAGAAAGTGTCAGAGAGGAGCCCAAACCAATTTTTCCCCTCAGAGATTGAGATGAAAATATGGACCCTAGGGCTCCTGACATATTTGACTTGAGTCCTGTCTCCCCACCTCCCTTGACCTCCCTCTCCCTTGGCATGAGCACCTTCCGCCCAGACTCACGCTGCCTGTCACTTTCACAAATGTTAGCGGAGCTCTGAAGCCCCAAGCTCTGGCTCCGCCCTGTGCTGGAGGCGACTGTGGGCGTTTCTGTCTCTGCTGGGGCTCCCGGTGACATGCAGCCAAACCAACTCTGATGCAACTTAAGTCCAAAGGGAGCTGAATGGAAGCACACGGAGGGGAGGAGGTGAAAGCGAGAAACATCAGAGGCTCAGTCTGCAAGAAAACAAGGAGGGAGCTCCAGAATCACAGACAAGTGGGAGAGATGCAATCATCTCATCACGACGCTAGTAATGAGGACAGACATCCTATGACGTCGCTCCTATGTGGTCTACAGCGAAAACAAGCAAATGGCCTACATCAAACAAAAACAAAGGTTTAGTGGGGAGTGGGTGGAGGGCATCAACTGTTGGGTGAAGGAAGAAAGCAATGGTGGTGATGAACTCTCTTCATCTGACTGTATGTCCTGTTTCAAAGGGGACAGTGCTGATCTTTTTCATTTTTCTCGACAATTTTGTCCCATTTTTAATAAACCAGGGCTGTCAAAGGGGGCAGTGGAGTTGCCCCAGGCCCTGTCTGTTGAAGGTACCCAAGAGCCCCACCCCATTTTTGTCTCAAGGAAATATGGTCACGATCTGTAGACAGATGTGGGCTTGCAACACGGCACGGCTCACAGCTGTATGTTGTTACGATACTGTGTCCCTTCAGTGAAAGCAATTTTTAAAAGGGAGAAATCCAGCACAGTGCTGTCCATCCTTGTCTGATCATCCTCACGTTTCTTATTTCTGGGAGAAAGAACAATTGGACCAGGTTGCAAGTTGTACCCTTACTCGAACATGAGCTCAGTGACTATGCAAACCAGCCTTAGATGGGTGTGAAGACCCTGTCTTTGGAGTCAGACGGTCTAGATTTGAATCCTGGCTCTGTCATTTACTAGTTATATGACCTTGAGCTAGTCATTCTTGCTCTGCCCTAGCTTCCACCCCTGAAAATAGGGGTACGCATCCGTCTTATTTAGTACTTATCGGATGAGTACTAAATAAGTGAAACTGATGGTGACTGGTACAGAGAAGTGTTCTACAAGCCTTGGTATTATATTTATAGGAAGGCACAAGGCCCCTGGATTTACAGTTTGACCAAGAAGGCCAAGATAAGAGGTCAATCTCCAAAAGGAAGCAGGAGTTATTATTAGAAGAGGCTGAGTGGCCAGAAAGCCGTTACCATTCACTGCCACATCTTATCCCTCCACTGAACTCTGGGCGCCCGTGAGGACACCAGACTTTGCTATGAATTCATCGCTGCATCCACCAGCACCTGTGACATGCCTGGCTCACGGCACCTGGCTCGGTTAAATACAAATGTGAACGGCTTCCTTTTTGTGTTCCTAACAAACCACCATGGTACTTTGTGTGGAGTAACACACAGTAAGTGCTTGATGATTTAATGTATATAAGTCGGTGGGAGTCTCAGAAATGGGGAGAAAATTGAAATCAAAGAGGTGAACTTGCATTTGATAGGACTCGGTGGCCAACAAGTGATAGGTAACTTTTGTGTGTGTGTGCTGTTACCTAAATGACATGCAAGTGTCATAGATGGACTATGTTCTTGTCTAGATGATTATATTTGTGCAGATGACAGCCAGGCTAAAAGCTTCAGATCAACCTAAGAGGACAGAAAACCCACCAGTTACTTGCCACATCACCTGGGAGAAGAAGGTGACTTATTTGCTCCACATTGGACATGTTCCTGCCTTGGAGTCACTGCTGGTACCTCACTAGACCATCCCATTCCTCTGGCACTGGCCCTGCGGGCTCTCAGAGGCTCTGTGAGTAGGATTCAGCTTCCCCTCCTGCCAAGCTTAGCAGGGAGGCAGAGAGATATCATGGAGGAGCATGTCAGAATGGAATGATGAGAGCTAATCCTCATCCCAACTCAGCCAACGTCAAGGTCTGGGGCACCCAGAGACCTGGTCTATAAAGTAGACCATCCTTGGCAGGCAGCTCATGGATGGTAAGCAAATGAAATGACACACATCTCCTCCTGTAAGACAGAACCCAGTTCTCACACTGGTAAGCGGGGACCTTTATTGATTCATATTACTAAGAAGTTCAGGGAGACGTTCCATTTAGCACACAGTTGGCTTCAGAGACTCAAATATAACGTCAGATCTGATCTCTCTCCCTCTCTGAGCTCTCCTGCTTCCCTCAGTCTCTAAATGGTGGTCCCCAGTAGTTCTAGAGTCTCATCCCCACCCACCTTTCTAGTGACTGGGCTAGACGAGAGTTAGTTCAATGACAGGAAGAGGCAGGTAAACTGGATGGTCAGGCCTGGCTCCTGTGACAAATCAAGCCCTGTGCTGAGAGATCTTGTCAGATTTGGTTATAACTCTTGAAGTGGGATTTGGGGGTTCATTGGCGAATGGCCGAGAATGAATTCTTCAACATCTAAACCAGAGTGACTTAGTAAGATTATCATGGGAAGAACAGAAAGAGACAGCACAGGGGAAAGTGGCTCATGTGTGAGCAGAGAGCTGCTGAGCTGGTGGGCTGAGACATGGTCGGGTATATAACCTTGTCCGGCATGGGCAGGGGCTTTTGCATGACCGCCCTTCCAGTGTCTGAGAACGGGAGTCACACAGTCACGAGAGACATCAGGTGAGGGAGCACATTCCAGAGCGTTCTCCATATCTGAGCCCCGGCATTCTGGTGGTCCCGAAAGGGCCAGGAATTTATAGCTCTTTGTTGAATTGAAGAAAACATTATGCTGATGAGGGGCCAGTAAGGGGATAGTCCAGGAATCTCTCTTGAAGTTTAACCAGGTGGACTTTGGCCTCCAGCGCCCAAGAGCTGGCTTGTCGGGTGTGACTGAGAGCACTCTAAGGCCTTCTGTTGTCCTGGTCTAAGAAAGAAACCCGGAGAACGCTGCATCCAGGCCCTGCATGTTTCCTCTTCACTCTCAGAGCTAAAAGCAAGGATTGGGTGGAGGGAGAGGTCCCATATTAACTCCTGGATAGAGAATGGGAGAAGGATCGTTCTCCAAAAGAAATCTGGGATGTCATTAAGAAAAAAGAGGGATGTGGACACTAAGTTGCTATAATGACAAATGTAACCACACCTGGGCATTTTACATCATGCTGTATAAAATACACATCACAGCTTCCCTCTTGTTATGAAGTCTTCTGTCCTCCCCTGAACAAGATCCTCGAGTGCCCGCAGAGCAGCTGCCTTACGACAGTCATCTGTCTTCCTCCTCTGAACTCCTGCAGCCGGAAGGACCGTATCACTCATCGGCAACAGGATATGCTGGGTCATCAGTTAACTTCTTATGCAAGTGTCCTGTCTCTTCATCTACATGACAGGATCTCAGAGAGCAAGGGTCACTTCGTATTCATCTTTGTGTCCCCAGGAGCATTTTGTTGGGTGTTTGGGGCCTGGCAGATAGTTCATATATCTACTGACACATCAAACCTCTGATTTATATGCTTCAGGAATCACAGAGGTAGATGGTAACTCGATCCAACTACACAGATACAAAGAAGAAGAAGTGCTCCCTCCACGCCATTTCTGAAAGCTCATAGATCTCTTCTGGAGTAAATAATGTTGCTGAGGTCAAGATAAATATCCTCCTTGCGTCCCCGCTGCTGGGATCGTTCTTATTTATAAAGGATTGAATAAAGGCCCAAGGAATCGTCGTCTCAGCAGTCCAGAATTCCAGGGCAGGTGATATGTGGGCACAGTCCCCCAGGAAAGATGGAGGATGGCGCTCACAGAAAGCAGAAACAAATGTCTGTGCTCAGTGGCCCTGAGCCCCAGGCAATAAGGAAGAGCCCCAAGGTCCCTTCTGTGGGACTGGCTGCTGGCTTTCTGCCCTGTCCTGATCGCCATCCTCATTTGTAAGTAACCCTGACATCCAGCAAAGAGAAAAGGGAGAGAAGATAGTTTGCAAGTTGACACTACATTCCCCCCTGTTGGTCCAGAAGCCCCATTTGGCTCTGGTTTCAGAATGCCCCACATGTCACCCTGAGCCGGGTGATTGGCTCCTTTGTCTCTAATCCCTCAAATCGCCCTTCTGGAGGCCAAGTGAGGTGTCCAAACTCGCACAGCCAAGCCGGGTCTCCCCCACCTGTAAAATGGGCCCACTGACATGGGACTAAATGAGGGAGCCATGGAGAGCATCTGGCTGGGGCAAAGGGTCACTAGAACCAAATCGGTGGGTGAAGAACATAGTGGTAAAGAGCGGAAGAGGAGGTCTGGAGAGGCTGAGAGGAACTAGGCGGAGGGCAGGGCCTGACTCTCAGAAGGCAGCATTACACAAAGGGTTACTGCAACTGCAGTCTGTGCGGGTTAGGGCCTCACAAAGTCGGGGAACTAGACAGCCCAGGCCCCAGGCCCCGCCCCGCCCCTACGGCCCCGCCCCCAGGCCCCGCCCCCACGGCCCCACCCCGGCTCCAAACCCCGCCCAGTCCTGGTCCCCGCCTCTCCCTCTAGCCCCGCCCCTAATCCGGAAGCGAAAGCCGCTCCGCCTCTTCCGTGCGGGGTCACGACCCGGCTGGCGGGAGCTAGGATTCCGGGAGTGCGGGGTTCTTAGAGGGTCAGGGCATTTCCTGGGTCCGGTGCCATGTCCCGGAACCTGCGCACAGCGGTCGTTTTCGGCGGCTTCATCACCCTGATCGGCGCCGCCTTCTACCCCATCTACTTCCGGCCCCTAATGCGGCCGGAGGAGTACCGTGAGTGACCTCTGACCCCGCGCGGTGGCCTGGCCCCGTAACTCCCCCCACGCCCAGCCTCTCCACGTGGGGCGGGGGACCGTCCTTGACTCGGTTGTTAGGGCTTCCCGCTTGGAGTGTGTGCAGCTTTGTGACCGCGGGCAAGTGACTCAGGCTCTCTGACCCTTAGCATCCTCCTCCTTCAATAACCTTTTCTAGGACACCTAAAACAGTAAAACCCGCGAAACTTGGAGGAGTTAATGCCAGCAAGCTGTGCGGAGTGGGTCGACACTAAATGTTCCTTCATGCTCATAACTGATGTGTGCCAGGTCGGGCATAGTTTTAATTTGCACAGCCTCACGTTGAAGTAGGTATCAGTACCCATTTTACAGATGGGGACAACTGAGGCACAGAGAGTGTATAACTTGCCCAAGATCACAGTGCTAGTAAGTGTCAAAGCAAATATTCCAACCCAGGCCTCTGTCTCCATGCAGGGAAGCTGGGAATTGATTTGGAGGGGAGGAGATGGGCTACTAATCATTCTAAGCTTGAAGGTGTGTGTATTGCACTTCATTTCCACTCCCAGAGCTATCTTAGTGAAATGTTTGAACCTAAACTGTTAACCTGGGTGTTTGAATTTTTCCTTTCCTTTTTCCTCAAATCTCTCTCTCTTTTTTTTTCCCCCCCTCTATCTGATTCTGCTATCTTCTTTCATTTTAATCTGGTTGCTCACATGACAATGGTGGATATCCTGGGAGTAATTTTCCTCCTTAATCATTCAAGTCCTGTCATTCTAAAAGCCAAACTCTCCTTCCTGGAGACCTATACCTCAGCAAGGATTAGCACTTTGATACATCTGAAACCATCTGTCAGAGAGAAAATATTAGGCATTAGAGGCTCATTTTGTTCTCCAGGAAACCTGAATCATCTTGAAGATGGAAGAGGGCCAACCCTGCCCACTTGAGAATATTAGTAGAGGCTGAAAGCTTGGTGATGTGAAGGCAAAAGCTGTGTGTAAATGCTCTGCCCATTACAGGTGCTGCATTTGGTTTCTGGAGGCAGAGCATTTTAAGTCCACACTCCAATTTCCTTGTAGCTTCTTTTCATCAGCCAAGATTGAAATGGCCTCTATGCTTTCTGCCTTCCAGCCTATCTCCATGCACCATGTGTGGGGAAATACTTGGGGCTGTGTGAGACCCTGCGTAATTTCTTTCCATCATCCTTCCTTACTGGATCTTTACCCCCAAGCTTTTATTAGAGGCTCTAGAATTGACCTTGACAAGGGGATCTGCTTTGAAGCCCACTAGAAAATTTTCAGTTAGGAGACTAGAGTCAGTGTTGTCCCCCAGGGGACATTTGGTTCTATCTGGAAACGTTTTGGTCATAGTCAAGGGTAGGGTAGGGTGCTATGGTTTTCAGTGTTCTAGTGGATAGAGGCCCAGGATGCTGTATAACTTCCTGCAGTGCACAGGGCAGTCCTCTCTGACGAAGAATGACCCAGCCCCAAAAATAAATGGTTTCAAGGTTGAGAAACCCATCTCAGGATAAATGATCAAGAAATGTGAGTTTATACTGTCCATTCTAACAGCAGTCTTATCGGGAGTTTCCAGAATCTGGTTGTCTAAGTCGCTTGAGACAGACAGATCAGACCTTTTTTTGGTAAACATGGTGTGCTCATAGCTACAATATCTGCATTTTTACATAAAAGACAGTCTACACCTGCCCACTTTTCTGGTTTAATTTTAATTTATTCAACTCGTGTACCCATGCTGATTCTTTCAATAGATAAATAATACTGAACAGTTGATATTTCCCTGTTATTTTATTTATGTGGAAACACATTATTTTGTGTTTTCTATTTTTCTCTTTCTATACTTCCTTTTTTCTCTCTACCTTCCAGGCTTTATATTTTCCCCCATCTAGGAGCTTGGAAGTTTTACATTCTATTATTCTTTTATGGTTGTTGTTGAAAGTTTAAAGTTACTCAATGTGTTTACCCTCCTGTGAAATATACAAAGTCCTTAGGATGGCTTAAGTGTCATTTCGATCTGCCTTGTGGTTATTCCCTGGCAAATCACTCAAGTCTGTCAGTTTTTATACAGTCAGTGATTGTTTCTCTTTACCCTAGTTCTTTGTTCATGGATTTCTTCTTTCCTCTCCTTTCTAGTTTCACGTTTTTCCATTCTGAGTATTTTTTTGGTGAAGATTTATAACTGGGAAAACCTATTTTTGTTTGTAAAAATGTTTCTTTCTCCTCTGATAGCTTAAGAGCTTTTATTAGATTTGTTTAAAGGAAAGGTACAGGCAGGAAAGAAGTGGAGTAGGCAAGCAGATAGGAAGAGAGAGGAGGAAGAAATATTTTTACTTAGTTGTTCATCTTCCTTGTTCTCCTGGCTTCAGGACTTGAACCTGGGTCCTTGAGATGTATATGAACTGCTTGGCTGGCGATGGCAGACCTAACTACTACTCCACCAGGGCATGCCCGAAGAGTTTTTATTTTGTGCATTAGTTTTGTTTTTCTTCCACGTGCGTGAAATTATACAGTTTATCTTTCTCTGACTTAACTCACTAAGCAAAATTCCCTCTAAGTTCATCCATGCTATACAGATGACAGAATTTCATCTATATATACATCTATCCATACATCCCATTTTCTTTATCCAGACTTTTGTTGATGGGCATTTGGGCTATTGTGAATACTGCACTGAGCATGGGGATGCACTTACTCTTCACTGAAGTATTTCAATAGGGAAATCAAGTGATCAGACCCTCTCTTCACGGCATCGCTGACTGTGTTTGAAGAAGGTGCTAGAACAGTCAAGGCTGGAGGTAAGAAGATGAGGTGCAGGAAGGCTGTACTTGCTGTGATCTCAGGAACCAGACTTGTAGTTATGGACTGGAGAGAAGTACTGAATTTGGGAGCCATATTGCAGAAATAAACCCTAGAGGAGCCAGCCACCGAGCAGGGAGAGGGCAGGGAAAGAGAATGGTCCCCAGCTTTCTGGCCCCTGGAGCTGAGGACATGATGGTGCTAGTCATAACTTTGAAACTTAAGAAGGAATCAGTTTTGGGACTGAGAGGACATGTTTGATCACTTTTGGACCTGTTGACTTTTAGGTATCCCTTTGCTTTGGGAGATTTCCCATAGGCAGTGGGATAGGAGCTACAGATGCAGCCTTGTCAGCGTTGGATGGGAGGGTAGTCATTGGCATAGGTAGGGCTCCCTGGCAGTGTTCACAGATTGGGAAAGATGAGCTGGCCCAGGACAAAATGTTGGTAAACTACCAGGGTTTGGAGTCTAAAGACGAAGAGCGACCCCCAAAGGAGACCGAGAAGGAGTCCCCAAAACCAGAGAACTAAACCCAGAAGAGTCACAGGCTCCATGAAGATAATTCTTCATGAAAAGGTGTGGTCAGGGTTAGACCACTTGGAGATGGGAAGTGAAAAAATCCATTGGATTTAGCAAATCCGCATCATTGGTTATTTTGTTAAGAATACTTTTAGTGGTTTGGTAGTGGACAGAAAACAGCACTGGATGGAAGAGTCAGTGGTCTATTAAGTTGACTAGAAATGTTTAGCTCTACGGAAAAGAATGACACAGTGTTTGTGGCAGGTGGAGGATTCTAGGGAGAATTTTGTTTTAGTTTTGACTGGAAGTGATGGGAGACCCAAGTGAGTCTCTGGACCAGTGAGATGATAGAGAGAGGGGCCAGTTGAGAGAGTAGGAGCTGGCAGTGCACTGAAATCAGTTGGAAGAGAAAGGCTTGGACTGAACACGGGACCCCTCATCCACCAGCTCAGGAAGAAGGATGGATATGGATGCAGCGAAATGTAGGTTGGGGACTGGAGAGTTGTAAGCATTTCCAGGACGTTGTGGCTTCTGTTTTCTGTGACATAGAGGGTCCGAGCATCTCTGAATGAGAGGCCAGGCTCCCGCCAGTCTCTCCTTCCTTGAACACTCTCTGCCTTGGGCTTCTGTGGCCGCCTCCTCTGCCAGCCCTCCTGGCTTTGCCCTTTTCTTTTTGCCTTTCACCCCCTCCTATGCCTCTCTTGTTGGGTCTCCCTTTCCAACCACCCTTCATAGTTTTGTATTTCTCAGAATTCTGGGCATATGAAGGGATCCCACTGTTCTTGGAAGGGCAGGGCAGACACTCAGTCCTGGAGAAGTGCAGCCAGTGGCGGGCAAGGCTGGAGCCCAGGGCCAGGTCAGTGTGGGCTCTCCAGCCGGGCCAGCTGGGTATGGGAGTAGCAGGCAGGTGGTTTCCAGAGTCTCTGCTGGAACAAACCTCCAGGCAGCAGAGAAGAGAAGGAAAGCTGCTTGGGTTGAAAAAAAAAGAAATAGGCAAGGAGATCTATGATTTAAAAGCAGGCGAGCCACTATCACAAGACTGCCTTATTGAATTTCGCTTTGACATTCAGAGTGCTCTCAGCTCTTTCACGAACTCAGCCAGACTGCACTGTTATGTGGAGTCCAAGGTCAATTCTGCACGTGCTAGCTCAGTATAGAATGAGCCCTGGGGAGATGGCATGGGCGGTCGGCGATCCCAGACCAGAGGTAGGGTACTGCCCTGCCAGGGTCCAGAGGAAATCCAAGGTGTTGCTTTTTAGCTGTCCTCCCACTGGTTTGTCTGAAGAGCCCAGTGTAGGGAAGCGGACAGGTGCTGTACCGTGTAGCCTAATCTAACGTGGTTTCTTAGAGCTGCACCGTGATCTTGAATATGGTTTTTAGAAAATAACAGGCATTTTAAGCCAACTGGTGACATGAGACAGAATGAGATCATTTTCTGTGGTCCTGTTCATTTTTTAACTTGATGTGCCTCTGTAACTTTTAACTCGGTATGTAGAAGCATGGAATCTTAGGGTTTTACTAGAAACCCGGTGCTCATTCAGCCCCTCACGTAGGTGACTTGCCTGAGGTCACTTAGCACATTAATCGCTGAATGGACCCTGGACCCTAATGCCCCTGACCTTGCCTGGTGCTTAACAAAGGCCTGTCTGGCACACCTTGAAGACAGTGCAGTGTCTTCCAAGAAGAAGGGTCTCTGTGAGGAGATCTCGCTTCTCCTGTGCCCAGTCCTGTTCCACTTTGCTTCTCCCACGTCCCCAGCGGGAAGTGTGTCGTACAGAGTCCGAACGGGTTATGAGACGTCACTGGGTGGGAAAATGATTCTTCCCGGGAAGGGGGTTTTCCCTGTGATGTGCCAGGCATTTCAAGTGTGAGCATCGAGTTGAGGGAAATGTACAGACTAAAGTCTGATTTTATTTTCTGTAAATTAATGATGCATCAATTTAAAAATAATCAAAAAGAGAAAGTCTGATCTGCTAACCAGCATTACAAAGTCCGCTGGATTCAGTCTCACTCTGGTGAGGGAACAGGAGTGTGTAGTGGTGGGGCGAGCCCGCTTCCAGGGGCCACTCGGTCCCCTCGGCCGCGGGTTCACTCTCGTCCCCAGCCTTCCTCGGGATCTGCGTGGGCTAACCAGCTGCACCTCCACAGAATCAACCAGATGGGAGCTCTGAAAACATTCTAATTTTCTCTTTTAAAGAAGATACTGTAAATCATCCTGGAGCAGTCACGTCACTGGACTTCCTTATACTTGTTTCGCAGTTTTTGTTATTAAAAAAAAAAGTATCAGAAGAGATCTAAGAATGGTGTAAAAAATTCCTGGGTGTATATCCTTCACCTAGATTGACTAGTTGTTAGCATTTTACCCCATCTGCTCTCTCTTCCTATATGGAAGAGAAACGATTATTTGTACGTACACACACGTCATGATATTTAGCGATTATAACTGTCAGCATTTTGTTGACCATCATAAGAGTAAGTTGAAGACGCTGCGCTTTCATTCTGAAACACTTCAGCAGGTGTTTCTTAAGACTTTGGATGTCCTCTGACATAATCACAACATGATGCTGTGATACAGGAAAATCGTGTACATTCTATTGCACTGTTACCATTTGTCCGGTTGAAATGTTCAATGGCAGGAGATGAGGACACCTGAGGGTGTGATCAGGACAGCTGAGGGTGTCCTCAGGTGGCCGTATCACCAGGCGCGGCTCTGATGTCATGTTCTATGCCTGCTGTTAATAGGTTTCTCTCTGCTAGAGCACCTTCAACCAGCCAGTTATAAGACTGCTGAATGAGGGGCACCCTGGTGGCCTGGTGGGTTAGTTCACTGCAGAACAGTCCACACACATCCCAGGGTCCCAGGTGCAAGACCTGAGGCAACCAGCATGAACAACTTAGCATGATAATAAAGTGCCTCTTTCTTCTCCGTCTTCCTGCCTGCTTGCCTGCTGGCCTTCATTCCCACCTGCACCTGTCCTTTAAAAAAGAAAAATGCTGAGGGGCTGGCACTTGGGTACACCTACATCGTATTCATTTGTGTTGTAGTGAATGTTAAATAAAGTAACAAGTCACTCTGTAGATTTATTAGTACCTTGGCCCTTAGACTAAACTAAGGATCTTCAATTAAAACTACAAATCAAACCACTGCCTTAGCACCAGGGGGCAGAGTTGGGCTTGCTGAGACTCGAATGGGGGCTTTGCTATCCAGCATTGCAAAGCTCCAGGCCCCCTGTTGCATATTTGCCTTTTAATCATCTCACTCCTGATAGAAACATGCTTACTACCGAAAAGTTTGTAACTAGGTTACCCCAGTTTGTTCACTTTGTTAAACCCCTGACTTCTGTGTTACCCTTTCCCTGAGGTTTATAGACATTTGCTGTTTGTCTAATGATAGCAAAATACAAATCTACTGTCAACCTCATCAAGATGTACTTGCTAAATCCAGAGGGACCAGGTTGTTTTCCTTTTAACATATTCCGCATTCATGAAGAAAGTGTCTTTGTGTCATATCATGAATTTATGTAAGACTGCGTTGGCCTTAGCATATTTATAAAACATTAATGGATTAAAGATCCAGCGGATGGAGATAGGATGTTAATACCCAGTTATCACTTGCTAGGAACTGGTTCAGCAAATCGGTTTAAATTGCCTAGCCAAGCCAAAAAAAAAAAAAGTTGGTTGTATAAGGACAAGGATTATAAAGAGATTATGGTCTATTTAAAATAAATCCTCAGCCTGTCTCCAACCTCATTAGCAATTAGCAAGAAAGTGTGAAGACAGGGATTCCTTTCTCTTTCCTGGGTTCTCCATTGCATCCTAAGAGGTTAGAAGGCAATTAGGCATTCTGCCTTTGCCACTGAAAGACAACTGCCTTTGATGCTTGGCAGCCTGCCAGCTTCTTTGGCTTTGCAGTACCTGCGTCTTGGAGAATGTATTCCGTACACCAGCACGTCTGCTTTGCTTAAAACTGCACGTCTTGGATGCCTTCTGACAATGGTTTTTGTGCTTTTTTTTTTCCCCCCTAACTCATTTCCTCCTTCTCTTATATTACTGAAGAATGGACCTTGTAGGTCTGGGAAATTATATATATTTTTGTTCCTGGCACCATTAATGATAGTTAGCGTGTCTGAGCCACGTCCACATTTTGAGGCTTACGTGTTGACAGTGTGGTAAGGTACAGTCCTACAGGAATTTAACGTCTTAAGGAATGAGATCACTTTTTGTGTCGAGTTGTTTTAGGAGACCTGACACCTTCAAGGCTCCAGTGCCATCCTTTCCAGATGGAGGAAGTCTTTTGGCCTATCTTGGAGGATCTTCGTTGCCATTCACCTGCTATTTTTCAGGGAGGCCCAGTGAAACCATCAGGCTGCTGTCCATAATGGGCTTCATTATGCCGTGTCCTCTCTCTGTCTCTTGAAATTGGCTGTGAGGATCCACACACTCCCTATTGCTCAGTGTTTTATTTGCCAAAGCAAAACTTAGCATTGATAAAACTATCAGGAAGGTCACTTACGATTGACTTTCTGTCACATCACTGGAGAAGCTAGTTCCAAGAATATTTGATTTGACAAAACACTATGTCTTATAACTTTCTGAGAATCCAGAGGCCAGAATAAAAAAAAAATAGCCTAATATTAAATAAGAGCTAAATGTGGATTCGAAGAAACACTGTCAGCCTGATTAAAACAGAGGTCTGATTACCACCATTAATGACTATAATTTAGTAGTAAAACATCCTTTGACTTCAAGTCTTTCTCCAGAGAAGCTGCCATTTGTTTGTCAAGATACTTGAAATAATAAGTCTTTGTTTTCACAGACCTTGGGTTTATTCTAGACCACTTCAAAAAAGACATGCCAGAGTGCTTGAAACCCACAGACAAAATGCCCAGTTTCTCCTGGCCCTTGTCTCTTCATCGCCAAAGGGATCGGCTAAGCTGCTGTAGCTAAAATGCACTTACTAATTGGCACAGCACCTGCAATCAATTAGGGAAGCTTCAATTATCCAAACCAAAGCCATCCACCCAAAGATTAATTTTCTGCTCTATTTCCTATCAAAAACATAGCATATTTAGCTCTGGGTCTAGTCCTTCAACGGGGTACATTTTAGACACATAAACTACATCGTTTTCTTGTTAATTGTATGTGTTCCTTCATTTCGCCAATCTTCCCCTCATAATATCACGCCCCCAGTTCTTTCAAAAATTGTTCTTTTTTCTGTCGTTTTGTTGCTTTCCCAAAATGCTGAGATCACCAAGAAAAGATATTAGCTGGGAGCTTTTCTTCTGAAGTGTGACTTTCTTTTAGTGAAAATACCCAATTTTTTTTGCGGTGAAGGATCTAACTTCCATAACCTGACAGCTTTGAGTCAGGGTATCTCTGAATCTAATAGCACGCATGCACTATTTTCTAATTGCCTCATATCATTGTCCTGTGTAGTAAGATTTCCACCACCGCCTTCCTCCCCCCATTCTAAAGAATCATTTTTCTGTTGTGTTTCTCAGAGAAGGACCAAGCCATAAATCGAGCTGGTATTATTCAAGAAAATGTGCAGCCGCCAGGTAAATTTGCAAATCAAAATAAAATCTCATGTGTACTAATGTGTTAGGGTGGTGGTGTGCGTTTGCCTTTGTAGTGGGCCTTTCAGAGAATGCTTTTTAGCTTAGAGGCCAGATCGCGATTTTTCTCTTTATTTCACAACAGTTGTCATTTCTAGGTGCCTCCCCAAGATTTCATTGTAATATTTCACTGCAGAGTATTTTTTTTGCAAGTTTGCACATTCCTCTTTTGCATATGATAAGTGGGCATAAAAATGTAACAAGTGTGCAATTAAATATAAAGTGTGAATAGCTGTTTTGCAGACTTATTTACCAAGCACCTAGTTCAACACTATCCTCCTGGGAAAATACTGTTTACTTCTGAGCTATTTTAATTGATGCAAGATTCTGCTTTATAGAAAAGCTCAAAAGTTCCCTCTGTGGCTGAATGGCTAGTTACTTTAAGACGATCCACATTGGCTGAAAACGAGAGATTTCCAGTTTATTAACCAAGACTCTTAAAATCTATGGCAACATTCTTTTTTAATTTAACTTGTCCAGAAACCTGTCTTCCTATTTGGGGGCAACTTCTGAGTCATTTAAAAGTCTCTTGTGGGTGCCTTCCCAGCTGTTCCTCCCAGGTCCTGACCGCTTGCCCGCACTCTCTCACCCTCCATGTCCAAGACACAAGTCAACGCTGATGTCATTTTGTTCTTTTGGGGTTGAGGGCAGTGGTAGGACGTTGGAAAACGAACCATGTCTTGATTCATGTTTCTTTGTATAGGGTTGAAAGTGTGGTCTGATCCATTTGGCAGGAAGTGAAGAAACTCACCAGGTCTGATGAGGAAAGTAGATGTCTCGCTTTCGATTCTGCAGCAAATACAGTAAATCACCTCACTATAGAACGATGGCCGGAGAAGGAAACTCTGTAAAGCCTTAAATAAGAGTACTGTGCACAGGATGAATATTTCCCTTCTTAAGTCTCAAAAGAACCCTGGAACAAATCACACTATTAGGAACGTTTTCATGATTCAGTTTAGTTTCCAAAAATAATGCTATCTCACCCAGCTGTGTTTGGAGGAGCTACTTATTATTCAGTCTTTGCTACCTAACCAACTGAGCTGTGATATGAATATAATCAACCAGAAGACTTGGGAAGATCTGAGTCTTGTTTTGCCATCTTTCAAATAGGAAATTTCAGTGAAAAACCACCAGACTGAGCAGCCTCATAGGGCTCTTTGAAAATGGTAAAAGTTGATAAAACTCTTCGAGGACAAAGGTACATTGTACTTTTTAAGAATAAATAGTTCAATTTAACTTACCTTGTTGAAGGTTGCTGTTTGTTGGGGGGAAATTATATGTACATATGAAGCAAGTTAAACTAAATGGGTGTGTCTGTCTAACAAAAATCATGTTGAATTAAGAGAAGTAGAAATGTGTATGTGAAAACTATTTATTTTTCCTTCACAATGGTGTAACGGTTTTTGTAAATCCTTTTTAATGAACCCATTAAATTAGACTAGGAAGCCCCGTTTGACTAGATATTTCTGTGGTGTTTGTCAGTTTGTATCCAGTAACAATTTTTAAGGTAAATAGCAAATTCATGGAGACATATTGTTTGAGAGAATGGAGGCAGGTAGGTAGGCAGGAAGGCAGGCAGGAGGAGAGAAGAGGAAGACACAGCATTTATTTAAGTAGTTGTTCATATTGGTTGTCTTCCCCATCCCACAACGTGAGTCCCCGGGCTTTATGTGGATTACGCCAGAGCTGCAGACTTAGTGCCTGAGCCACCAAGGTGCTCCAAGACAAGTATTTCTTGAATTCTCTTCTCTGCCACTTCAACAGGTGCTGCAAAGATAAGTGTGAGAATAATTATTTCTTTCTCTAGTTTTCTTTCTGACCCCTTACTAGAGTATATGCATTTGAAGAGACACGTCTTTTTCATTTTTAGATCTCCCACAGTTCCTTGCACAGTACTGTCAGCTCTCTTTAGATAAACTGCCTGATGACATAATATTTTATTGGAAACTGGGAGTTTGCTTAACAGACAGCAGACCCGATTGTGTAATTATTGTCAAAAAGAAACTAGATTGATGGTTCTGAAGCCAAAGTCATTTTTATCACATGCCCTAACAGGTAATTAACTTACAGTTAACAACCCAGTAAAAGAAGCTGACTCATTTGGGGTACATTTGACCACTATTTTCCTTGGAGAGGGGCACCAGGAAGTTGTGTAACTAAGTTAGATGTTCTGTGAGTGCTTAATTGAGATTTCATGACTGAGGCAAGTGCGAGTACCATCTGCTTTGGAAGCTGTCCAGGCCTAAATGACTGTGTCTCTGTGTCATAGTGGAGAACTTTGGTGCCTCAGTTGCCTGTAGTTGGATGGCTCGGGCTCAGTTTTGTCTCCTGTGTGTCCTGACATTCATCTTCCTTTTGGTCCACCTCTTGGCAGAGACAAGGAGTGATCTCTGTCCTGCTCAGCTCTCTTGACACTGAGGCTCATTCTTCATGGTAGCAGAGGTGGAATGTCAGACTCTCCCACCCACAGTTAACAAAAGCTGGGTTGTAAGAGATGGTGCTGAGAAGGGTTGATTGAGGGCCTTCCAGCTCATCCCTGTGTGTCCCAGGTGAGCCTCCTGGATGATAATGAAAGCCCTGAAAGATCTTAGTCAGACACATTCAGGAAGCAGACAGACAGTTAAATGGTGTGTTGCTTCTGACTGGATTCCCGAGAGGCATGGCATTGCTCCATTGTTTGGTCACAGAACACTTTTCATGGACTGTCTTCTAAGACTAGTGACCAGCAGCATCCTTTTGGAGATCTGCCTCTAGATCAGGGGTTCTCCAACTTTTTGGTTTCTCAGGACCCTTTTTCACTCTTAAAACTCGTGAGAACCACAGTGTTTCTCATTATGTGGGTTGCATCTATAAAGAATTACTGTACTAGAAATTAAAAACATTTTTAAAAGTATGTATTCATTTAAGAATACTAATAACACACCTATATAGGTTAATGTGATTTTTTATTTAAAAACAATTACTTTCCAAGACAAACATGTCATTTGTAAATTTCTTTAATGTCTGACTCACTAGAAGACAGCTAGATGCTCCTCCACTTCTGCCTTCTGTCTGTTGCTGTATCACATGTTACATGGCTTCTGGAAAATTCTGCATATTGATGAGAGGAGAATTTTTAAAAGGCAAAAAAACTTTAGTAGTATGCAAATAGTTTTGACCACAGACTCCTTGAAAATGTCTCAAAGACCCCAAGAGTACCCTAGACCACACTTGGAATCTGTTTTTTTTCCCCTTTGGATTTGATCATATCTATTGAGACCTGTAGATTGATTGCGTTATTTTTCCCCAACGAGTTGCTTATAGTGAAGTATGCTTTGGCGTGTTCACATTGAGGAAGATTACAAGGGGGAAGCAGAGAAGATTTCTTACCATTGTCACCAAAATAAAGTTGTTGGATCCTTCTTCAGTGTCAAACAACAATCCCCGTTAGAAAGATTTGAGTTGACAGTTTAAAAAAATCTCAGAACCCAAAATAACCACACACTGAACAGTTGGGGTGTAAATCCTGTGAACTGGCAGAACTTGCTTCCCTCTTTGTATTGGCTGCAGGACACTCAGCCACGCATGTGGTCCAGTGTTTTAAAAAGTACCTAAAACCTTTTGGAATGTAGTTGGGCCATTACATTCACTTTCTCTCTTCCTCTCACCCCTTTATTGTCCTTGCTGTTTTCGCAGTTCATTTTTCTTTTCTGTCTTACATTATATATCAGATCCTTCATTTTAAAATGGGGGGGCATAAATAGTATTTATTCATTTGAAAAACCATTTATCTTTTAAGGGAAGTAAATTCATAAGTAACATTGAAATAATATAGAATATTAAGGGCGTCTTTATGCATATGCAAACACTGTGTCCCTGCAGTTCCGCTCCTAGTTATTTATTCAGCAGAAATGTTTCTGTAAGTTCTTCAAAAGGCATGTCCTAGAATGTTCAGAGCAGCACTGAAAACCAGCCAAGTGCCCATCAACTGTACGATTACATGAACCGTGACACCTTCATACAATGGAATCTGATACAACAATGAGACTGAACAACAAACACCAGGGATCTCACTGTGCTGAATGAACGAAGCCAGTTGCAAGAGTATATACTTCTTAGATTCCATTTAGATAAAGAATGAAAACAGGGTAAATGAATCTTTACAGATACAGAGGTCGGACAGTGGACGCTCTAAGGAAGCGGGTATGAGGCTGACTGGGAAAGACATAGGGGTCTTCTTACACAGTTTTTTGATCTGGGTGCAGTTTGTACACGGGTTATCTATCCAGTCTGAATACTCATTAAGCTGTACGGATTCGTATACTTTCCCAAATCTGCCATACTTCAAGACAGCTTTTAAAACGGGTCGCAAAGTTTGGCTTTAGAAGAAAAAGAAGTTGCAGCTGATTGGGAATCAGGAAACTTTCCGGAGAAGCGTGTTGGAGAAGAGCACAGGTTAGTCACACCCTGAAGGGATGCTGGGAAAATTAAAAATACTGCATATACAGTGCCTAGCAAATGTCTGGGCCATGCAGGGCCCGGATGAATGATGGCTACTGGTATAGATGGAGGAGCTGACACTGGAACAGAGTCGGGCAGATCTGCAATGATGGCGGGTTCCGAGTCCATAAAGCTAAGCAGAGACCTGAAAGATGATTTGGTTGGGATGCAGGTGTGCATGGGGGAAGACCACTGAACCCTGGGCTCTGCCTGGCCCGTGCTCTGGCCTGGGCCAGTGATCATTGGATAGAGCCAATGATCGCTGAGGGAATGAATGAGGGATGAGTGACAGGAATATAGGTCAGAATCGTGGGTGGACACTCTGTCAAGCTAATCAGTTTTACTTAATTGAGACATAAAGTACGTAAGCAGAAGTGTCTGAGGACTGAAAGCCAGTGTCCCCAGAGCCATGCCTGTCACAGGCCCGGGCGGAGCAAGGCTGTACTACCTGTCCTCTTGAGGTGAAGCATTTTGAAACACAAAGAGCAGTTTGTCTCTCGAGTATGATTTTCAAAAACTTGTATTTCTAAATGTGGAACAAAATTAATTTTTACTATATTTTACAAGTCTGGATGGATTGGTTGGGAGAAACAACGGCTTGGCCCCTGGTAGTTTGTAAAGCTCTCACCTGGAGGACAGATCTGGGTGCAGGTGCAGACCAGTCCATGCGCAGAGGCTCCTGCTCAGCCAGCGGAGAGGCCCTGCGAGCTCCCCTGCTCTGATGTTGCAGCAGAGATGAAGACACCGCTTTCTTAGCAGTGGGACTCCAGGGCCAGGCGATTGCACTCTGCCATCGTTTTCCCCTGCTGAGTGCAGAGGGCCTTCTGTAGCTGATTCTGCCTGCTGGAAACAAATGCACAGCTCATTGGCAAGCCCTGTGCGAGGGAGGCCTGGGCTGACCCTGCACGCCTGCCACGCGCTCTCCCCAGACCTGAGGTTCTCAGCCCCGAGGTGGCTGTGAGGTGGCCCTCCCTGGGGCCCTCCCAGCTGATTGGAAGCGGCAGGGAGCTCTTCCCTGCTCCGCTCCCGCCATGCTAAGTGGTCTTTCCTGTACTGATCATCTGAACGCTGGCAGTCACTTCTCATGAGAGTTGGGGAGCAGTCTGCAGCCGCCTCCTTCTGGGGTTCTCTCTGTGATCACACAGAATTCGTACAAATTGCAAAAAATAGGATGCTTTGTTCAGACCTTTTTGATCACAAGTGATAGGAAACCAACCACCAAATGGGACAGAATGGGTATTCAGTCGTGTCATCAGAAGCTCCACCATCATTGTGCTAGGATTGCAGCTGGGATGCTGTTCCAGAAGAACTGGAGGCTGGCAGAGGGGTGGGAGGGGTGCCCAGTGTGGGCCTCGGGTTCAATGGGCCACCCAGCCTGGCCCTGGTTTCCTCTGAGCACCACAGTGCCCCCGTCCCAAGGGGAGCTTGTTGCACCCCTAGTCCAGGCCTCTGCTTCTCTCACCTCCCAGTCCTTCCTCTCTGCTCCGGTGAGTTCCTGGAGTTCAAGTCTCAGATGAATTTCAGGATCACTCAAAGCGTTAATGACTCCCAACTTTATCTAGGCCAGCTATTGGGGAACTATTTTGTGGGTTTGTCTTTTCCTGTCTGGTCCATCTCTTGTTGATTAACTTGTCTTTTCCCGTCTGACCTGCTTCAGGTATTTTCAACATTTTCCATGTCACTCCTGTTTTTCAGCTTTATCCCCCTATTCTGCCCCTTTCACTGGTATATTGGATCATCTTTTATATATAAAAGTCTTAGGTCGCAAGAACATAAAAAGTCACTATACCCAGAGTCCTCAAGAAAGAGCAGGCTGGTCTCTGAGAAGGTTGTGGTGGCTGTTTTCTGTCCAGCATGTCACTCCCTCTGCTATAGTAGCACCTACTCACCACCAGCCCCAGTTTTGCAGCTCCTGGCCCATCCTGTCTCCCTGCTTTGAGTGGAACTGACTTGAGCGGGTGCTCCAGGCAGAGGCATGTGGTCTGGCTTTAACCTCTCAGAACATTGTACAGGACCCTGACCACAGGATTGGACAGTGACTGGCACGTGACCCAAACCAAGCTAATCAAGGCCATTAACCTTACCTGTTTGATGTGTGTTGTCAGACTGGAGGAGGGACTCTCTTTCACCAGATTTGGAGCTGGTGGCAGCCGTCTTGCCACCACGAGGGCAGAACTGGTCTGAAGTGAACACCATTATAGAGAGAAACCGGGTCCTGATGATGATGTTCTTGTCTCTGGGGTTCACCTGTATCTGAAGCAAGGATATCTCTGGATTCCTCAGCAATGTTAATAAATTCCCTTTATGCACCAATTTAGATTTTTGTTTTTGTCACCGGCAACGAACATTCTTGACAAGGCATTTCGATTTTCTGTTTTAATCATTTTTCTGCAGTGTGTCCCACCTGTCATTTCCACCTTAAATAAAGGGTGTTAAATATCATTCAGCCTCTCTTTTTGGACACTGGGCTTATTGTTATATTGTTTAGTTGTGCTTAAAGGAGCTAGAGGGGTGGGTCAGGGCTACCTGCTGGGCTGATGAGATTTGTGGCTTTCCTGCTTTTCTTATCTCTGCCTGCCTCACAGCTACAAGGAGCAGAATCTGGCTTCATTTCGGATTTGCTGCTTCTGGTCTGCAGTAAGCAGAGAGCAGAAATTCTGCAGAAAGCAGTTTGCCAGAATTCTGGAATCTGGCATCAAATGAAAGTAAATGCCTTTCATGTGGATTTAGAGGCTCTGGTCTGGACAAATTGCAAAGGGCTCAGGGACATGTTGGCTACGGTGAGGTCTGGGGGTATTTGCTTTCTGTTACTGCATGGTCTGGATAGAGGAGATTTCCTGATGTTTCTGTCAGTTGAAATTTTTACTGTAACCAGATTTCCTCACAGGCTGTGCAGTAGGAGCAAATGAGGGAGGACTGTTGTGTTTTATAACTTAGCAAAGTTATTCACTCTTCTTCAAAGGAGAAACTGGAACCCACACCAGTGCTTGGAACCTTGGGGCACACTTTAATTTGTTTGTCTTCTTTTCTGAACCAGCCCCTTTATTTTCATGCTGAATTGCTTATACTTACAGAGGGAGTGAAACCGACAAGCACGCTTGTATGGAGGGAGCAGGGAGGTGCTGGCTGAAGGCAGATGGAGAATCAATTTGGGCAAATGTGAGTTGCCAGCTCCTATACTTCCCTGCTAAGTGTATGCGCCCTGGAATACATCGGAGCCACTTAAAACCTCATAAACACGATGTTGGAATATTGGATAAACATGTGGAAGGGTCACGCCACCTATGGCCCTTGCTGAGTTGAGCGGAAACCCAAAGGGGCACACTCCCTCTGTGAAGTGTAAATGAAGACAATTGAGTTTAGGTGGAAAAACATAAGCCCTGTCTGCTTTTGAAATTACTAGGAAAATGGCAGCTCTGGTGATTTATGGGATAAGCAAGATCTGCTTTCTACAATGACAATTTTTTAAATTTTTATTCATGTTCCTCCTCATGATGGACACACATTTACAGACATCTAATACCCAAGCACAAAACCATGATTGATTTTTATCCTCAGGAGAGGAGGACCCTGCCTTCTGAAAAGTTAGGTACGGGACTTTGGGAAACAAGGTAGGCAGTGAACTGAGAACCCTAAAAGGCTTGCTCGTTTCTTCAATAACTAAATGTGTGATTCGTCAGTCTGCTTCGGCTCTCCATTCACTCTGCACCGACTCATGCCAAACAGTGGAGTTTAGCGATGATGAGAGTAATTGCAGTGCCTGAGTGTTGGAGAATTCAGTACCACCAGTCCCCAAGGCCCTGGCTTGTGTGTCCAGCAGAGAAACAAGAAGACTAGGAGGACCATTGCTTCTGTTATCTCTAGAATGCCTCATGTGGTGATGGACTGAATTGCATGTCCAGGCTTAGGTTATGAATTAATTGGCTTTGATATCTTTGTTCTTAGCTAATCAAATGAGTCTTTCAAAGGGACTGGGTCCTTCCTAAAAGAAGAGATTTGATGTGTAAGAGAGATTGTCCTGCTGACCTTGAACAATCCAGTTGCTGTTTGTTAGCCATCTGGTGAGGGGCCATGTGGCAAGGACTTGAGAATGACCTGTAGGACCTCAGACCCATCCCCATCCCATAGCTGTCAAGACGAGGGGTCTCACTCTTGCAATCACATGGAAATGAATTCTGTCAACATCAGTGAGTGAGGAGAAGACCCTGAGCTTCAGAGGAGATTGCAGCCCCAGCCAACACCTTGATTTCACCTAGTGAAACCCCGAGCAGAGGACCCAGCTAACCTACACCTGAACGAAAGGCCCAAGAAACTGAAATCAGAAGTGTGTGTTGTTTTAAACTGCTAAGTCTGTGACGATATCGTACGCAGACTGGATAACTGATACACCTCACTTCGGTCTGTTCACACACTGGTCAGAGTGAGCCTGTTAGAACACAAGGCAGATCTTGTCTCTCTATCTCTCAGAAGCCTCCAATGCCTCCTGTCAGACTTACAATAAAAGCCAAAGGCCCTGGACATCTGGTGGATCTCCGGACCCCAGTTGACTGCTCCGCAGGTCGGACTCAGACATCCTCCATGATCTAACCTCTGCCATCTCTGACCTCATATCCCCTTACTTTCTCTCTGCTCCAGGCCCAATGGCCTTCTCACTATTGCAGGAATGCATCAGACTTCCTGCTGTTTTTACCTCGTGGAGTTTGTTTTCTCCACCTCCACTTTGTGCTGCCAGATGTTCCCATAACTCTTTCCATTACCTCCTTCAAATCTCTTCCCACAGAAGCTTCCCATTACTCTGCATTTAAAACCGCAGCCCCTCCATCTTGAACCCCAGTGAACTCCCAATCTCGTCTACCCCCTCTAGCCCTACATCATTTGCATATTTGTTGTGACTCTCAGCCTACCACACAGAACAATTCATTCCCTGGTCACGGAGATTCTGTGTTTCCTTCTTCTCCTGTTGGACAATATACTCCATAATGAATCAATGTCCCTTCTGTTCATTGATGTGCCCCATCACCCAGAACAGCAACTGCTAATCAATACATATTGAATGAATGGACGGGTAAGTGCTGTGACTTTTTTTAACAATGAGATGCTTTCTTTTCAGTCTCTCCTCTGGAAAAGCTGTAGATGCATTCTCAGTCTCTGACTGGGCATTCATGGGGCAGGTCAGAATTACCAGGAGTTCACCCCCCCTCCCCCACCCCCACCCTGGGAGCAGCCTCCAAATAGAGAGTTGGGATTTGGTTAAAAAAACACCTCCAGCTTCTTGCTCCTCTTGTGTCCAAGTCCCATTTATATACTCACAGTAGTCCACAAAACCCCTTAACTGGCTTCCTTCTGTTCCCGTTCCCCTTCTTACACCGCTTTCCAAATAAACAACACATCCCTACGTACTCGTTTCAGTCTCTGTCTTTAGCCAGAAGAACCTAGATGATGCAAGTGTCCTAGTTTAAAGCACTAAGGTTGCAAGCCACGTTCTTCAAAATAAACTTTGGAATCAACCAATAGATGAAACCTCAAAGGAAAAGGTTTTACCCCCACTGAAAAGCATAACATTCACTCCCTTTGGAATTGTAGAATGAGAGGACTAGAGAAAGCTTTTATCTCAGTAGATCATAAGAGTTCTTGGGATGACTTAAAAGAGAGTGCCATCCAGTAATAATGGAGATCTAAGCACCGCTCTCAATATTTTGATAATCTGAGAGAAATCATCCACTTACCCAAAACAAAACCACATGGGCTAAATGTTAGCATTCACTGCTGGGGACTGGAGGCATTGCATCTTTTTAGGACATTTGATTCTGCTCAAATGATACTAGTTTTGGATTGACAGTCGATTTTCCTAAGAGGGAGACAACTTATTCATTCATCAAGGACATTGGTATTTGAAGGAATCTTTCTAGGCAGAGGCTTTGGGCGTAAACAGAGCACAGCTGGAAACCGCCGAATGAACCCACTGCCTTATACACAGGAGGCAGCTGAGCCTGGGAAGGCCAAGGGGCTGGACCAAGGCCACCGGGCCAGGGTGAAGGGCCAGGGCTAACGTTGGGCCTCCAGACAGAAAGGTCCACACTCTCCTCACTTCACTCAGGAAGAGAGCAGCATGCTTTGGAGAATCTGAGATTGCAATCTCATCTGGAGAACATTTTGAGAGAGTCAAAATTTTCCTTAAAAAGCACAGTGAGTGAATTTTACTGATCAGGAGATAAATTAGCTGCAATGACAAAATGCTGAATATTTACAACATCAAATGAGCTCCTCTGTGGGAAACAGCTGCATGGCATATGAAGAATAGAACTAAGGACAAATTCATTCATTCCAGAAGCATGTGGTATAATTACATGCCTGGCACATAGTAGTTCCTCAGTGCCTAACTCTTTGACCTTGAGCAAGTGGTAGGATTCTCTCCTGACCTCTTTTCTCCTCTAGTGTGAATGTGGGGAGGGGGCGTCCATGGCTGTGTGGGGAGATCTGGTTTCAAGTTTTAACTCTGTCCTGAGGTCCTGGGTGAGTCCCCCCAAACCTCTGGGCCTCAGTTTCCAATTCTGTAAATAGACAATGGACGATAAATTCTCTAAGTTCCTTTTAGCACAACAAATCTGAGTCTGAATACCTAGATGATCCCACACATCCCTTACCCACTCTTACAATCTCTGATTTTATTGAATTTGAGATTGATTTGTTTCTGAGATTGATTTTTTTTTTTAACCTAAGTGAAAATAAAATGACACCTTCCTTTCAGTCAGGTTAATCCCAAGCAGGCAGCGCAGAGATGAGCAAGAAAGTGTCAAGTAGACAAATAGAAGTGAGGGCATCCACAGCAGGGGCTGTTCTGAAACCTGTTTCCTTTCAGCCAGAGGTGATCTTTGGGCAATTACTCTTCTCGACATGATAGCAGGTAGGAAAGGCAAGTCAGAGGCCTTTGCTCTAACACACCCAGGAAGGGTGATGAGCACGAGGTTGTTAAAATATGGATTGCCTCGAAGCCTTCTTCTGAGATTCCTGTTTGAAGAGAGCATTCTACTTACAGGAATGTCTTGTTTTTGACCAGTATTTCCCAGAACTCTTATCAGGACACCCCAACCAGATCTCTTTTCAGATGGGTGGGGCTTCAGGGGCAGAAACCAGGAATGTGGACTTTTGAAAGAATGTCACTTACAGTAAATCCTACATTAGGGTTTAATTCTTGATCAGGTCTGCAGTGTGTGTGTGTGTGTGTGTGTGTGTGTGTGTGTGTGTGTGTATGTGTGTGGTGTGGTTGTGGGCATGTGTGTATGGAAGTGTGGTTCTAAAGCAATATGATTGATTTCTGTTTAAAGCAGAACATTTAGAAGTTCTATGTCCAAGTGATTAGGTACCTTGGACAGTCATGTCCTTACTTACACCAGCCTCCTACCTCTGGGAAAATAATGTCTGCAATTTGACATTCAGACTTGCTTTCTGAGTTGAAGATGCTGCGTTCAGAATTCCCTCAGTGGTAGAGTTTCGGAGGGTAATTTGAATTTTGGAAATAACCTTCGTTTACTCAGAGCAAGACTTGTGGGGAAGGTGGTTTCTTTGGCTATTTCCACACAGGCAGAATTCTGGCTGATAAATGTGGGAGGAATGAAAGAGATAGAAATCATTACTTTGTAACTCCTGGGAAAATTACTGATTCAGACAATGATCACCAAGGAATGAACTCGTTAGTTGAAAGATTGATGCGGAACTTGACTACTGAAGGATCAGGCTGTCATTACCTAAACCAAGGATCACTCTTGGAGTCATGGAAGTAGGACACTGCGTCTCTCCATGTGTCATGAACATGCAGCTGTAGCACCACCAGTGTGCTCCTGCCACAAACACGCCGGTTGTGTCCCTAGAGCCAGCATCCATTTGCAGGGATTATGGAGGGGTAATGGCATCAACTAAAATGACTTAAAGGACACCAGGAGGCAACCCCAGAATGTGGATTATTTTAAGAGACAAATCCAGAATGTGGGTCATTTTACAGATAACCAATCCAGTTTCTACCAGCTAGTGGTGTGACATAAAGATGGCGCTGGGAATTTCCAGATTGAAGGAGAATGAAGAGCTGTAGCCATCTAATGTAGTGGATGAATCTTTCTGAGCAAACCAACCACAACGGGGAAACTTTGGAGACAATTGGGAAAATTTGCTTCTTACCTGGGCCTAAGACAATATCAGGCACTTTTTGTTAATGTTGTCAGGTGTCAACAATGCTTTGTGGATGTGTGACAAGAGTGTAGACAGGTTTTAGAGCTGCATGTTGAAAAATGGACAGGTGACATGTCCCTCAGCCTTGGGTTTGCTGGATATTGAAGATCGTAGAGGTGAAATGATCCGATGTCCCAGGTTTGCTTATACATCAGCCAAAACCAAAAAAATTAAAGAGAACTTTGAAAGGGGTAAAGATAAAGGTCACAAACACTGCATATTGTTCAAACAAACTCCTGAAAACTTTTGATCTTGTAAAATGGAAACTATGTACTCATAAACAGGACCTCTCTGGTCCCTTCTACTCCATCCCTAGTAACCACTTTCTGTCTCCATGAATTTCACTCTTCTAGTTACCTCATAAATTAAACAATATTTGTCTTTTTGTGATTCGCTTATTTCACTAAGCATGTCTTCAACATTCATCAGTAGTGTAGCATGTCAGAATTTTCTTCCTTTTTAAAGCTGAATAACATTCCACTATATACATGTACCACATTTTGTCTATCCATTTACCTGTTAGCAAACACTTGAATTGCTTTTAGCTATTCTAAGTAATGCTGCTATAAACACGGGTGTATATCTCTTTGAGACTCTGGTTCCCATTTTTTTGGTATATTCCCAGATGGAATTGTTGGGTCATATGATAGTTCCATTTTTAATTTGCTGAAGAACCTCCATACTATTTTCCACAACAGTGATAGCATTTTACATTCCCACCAACAGTACGTAAGGGTTCCAATTTCTCTACACCCTCACCAGCATTTGTGATTTGCAGTTTTTTTAATGGTTGCCATCTTCCTGAGTTTGAGGGGATGTTGATTTGTATTTCCCTGATGCCAGCTCCTTCTCGCTGACTTGCTCCTTTATCATCGATCTCTTACTATAGTCCTTAAGAGTCTGTGAGCTCTTAAGGGTTTTGTGTTTTCTGAATGCACTGAGGCATCCACTATTGACCTCTCTACAAATTTGGAAGCCATAGATGTTAGATAGACATGCTATAGAATTTTCCGTTCTAGACAGTTGGTTTCTGACAGGAAGCTGTCAACCAGATGACCTAGAAGAGATAAAAGGGGAAAGCTGATTCAACATAACTCCAGAATGTCCCCTCCTCAGTGACATATTGTCATAGATTTGCCTTCTTTGAGTGAATTTTTATTGAGATTGTATGTATTGTTTTTCATGGTATTGGGCTAACTTTGCTAATTTTTCCAAGGGTCAGAGTGCCTGAAGTGTGAGTAGTGTTCTTTGGAACTTTCCCCTTTCTAAAAATGGATGATGAAGCAAGGTGCCATGTGAGGAAAATCACTCCAGGAAGAAAGCATAGCACATGCCAAGACCCTACAACAGGAACCTGCTGGATGCCCCTGATAACAAGAGGCGGGGAGCCTGAGGCGCTGAGGTGGGAGAGGCCGTGGAGGGGATGGGGCTGGAGGCAGTAACCATGGTGATACAGGGTGTGCTGTGTCGCTGCCATAGCAAAGAACAATGAACCGCGTGGCTCGAGACAACAAAAACATGTTGCTGCATGGCTCTGGAGGTTAGAAAAATCAAGGAGTCGTGTTGGTTTCTTGAGGAGGCTGTGAGGGAGAATCTATCATACCTCTTACTTACCTTCTGGTGGCTGTGGCCACCTTGGTTTGTAGATCCAGAACTCCAATGGCGGCCTGTCTTCACAGGGCCTGTGCCTGTGTGCTTTGTGTCCAAATGTCTCTCTTTCTTTTTTCAGAGTTGAAGGGTGAAAGGAAGGGAGGGAGGGAAGGAGGGAGGGAAGGAGAGGAGGAAGCACTTATTATTTATCTGTTTATTTTGGTTGTCCCGCCCCACTCACTCCTGGGTCCTTGGGCTTTGCATCATCCACACCTCAGCTGTATCAGTTGCCTGAGACACAAGGGTGATCCCCAATTTCTCTCTTCTTATAAAGACACCAGTTATACTGGGTTAAGAGAACTCCCTACTCCAGTGTGCCCTCATCTTAATTACATCTGCAGCTGTCTTATTTCCAAATAAGGGCATATCTGAGAACTTCGGCATATCTTTCTGCAGAATGCAATTCAACCCATACCAAGGTGCAATACTTTATTAGACTAAGGAGCTTAAAATGCATACATACATACATACATATATACAAACAACACTGTATATACATATATGTACATAATTTAACCATAGGACAGCAGAGACCTCATACTGTACAGGGGCGCAGAGACCACACAGCTCCAGCTCCTCTGGTGCCTGGAAATGTAAGTGCCTAAGAACCGGAGGAATTAATAAGACCAAGAGAACAAGCCAAAGCCAAGGAATAAATACTTGGCAAGCACATCAACCTGTGCCAGTGGGACTCACTGTTTCAACATGTATGAAAGTCTTAGACCTATGGGCTGGCAAGTGTCAAAATAGCACAGATACTCAGGGTGAGGACAATTCAGCAGGACTTCTTGGGTTCCAATCCCAGTGCTACCATTCACAGCTGTGTGATCTTAGGCACATTACTTATCTTCTCTGTTTATGTTTTATTTTATCTGAAAATTGGGGGAAATAATAGAACCTGTCTCAAGGGTTATCACGAGGATTAAATATGTCAGTACAGGAAAAAGCTTAGACCAATGTTTGTACCCAGTCACTGCTCCACAGGTTAGTGGTTGGTATGAGTGGGGTAGGGCTGGAGAATCGTCTTGTTCAGATGGTATCTTCCCAGTAGAGAGATGGTTTATGCAGACGGAAGTTAAAAAGAGGCTAATGAAGATGCTGTTTTCAAAGGCTTGGACACAGTCGAGGGAAGCACTCAAGGGGAAGCACGAAAGGATGACGAAATATCCTGGCAAAAGCAGCAGAAAGCCATAAGGGGCAGGGAATGAGGCCCCCTTGCAGGTGCTGTAGCTCCAGGCAGGGGAAGCTGTCAAACTGAGGGGAGTAGCAAAGTTCATAGCACCTTCTCCTCCCTCTCCAGCTTTGGATTTGGTGCCAGTGATTTCTCACCGACTGACTGACCCCCAACCAAACGTCACCGGGCAGAGGAACGCAACAGATTCCGGTTCCGGTCTGGAGGGCTCAGTGCAGAACCAGCAGCACACACACCCAAGTCTGGTCTTTCCGGGGTGCCCAGAGCAGCACCATGAAACAGGGTACTTTCCACAGCTTTTCTGGTTAGAGGGGGCACATGACTACTTTGGGTCAAGGAACTGGCAGCAGAGAGGATGTGTCACTTACTGACCCAAGCAGTCAAGAGCCAGTGTGCCTTCTCTTTTCCTCTTGTCCTCTCACACAGGGACACGGGGCCTTAGGAGGCCACAGTTTCAAGATGGTGCAACTTTAAAGTGGAGGAGGATTCATCAGTCTGCATCAGATTTAACCTAATTGAGAACAAACCCTTCACTAGGTTAAGCCTCTGAGATTTGGGAATTTATCTAGCAGAGGAGCCTCATCTATCCCAACCTGACAACACAGGAGAGAACCCCAGCCTGGACATGGCCTAAGCAGTGGGGCCAGAGTCTCTGAGACTCAGAAGCAGGAAGCATTTCTTTATCTTCATTGTTTTATGATTTCACGTTGCTCTATGCTTTTTAGGATATTGAATTCTCATCTCAGCCTGTATTTCACACTGGAATTTAGAAGGAAAAAAAGAATCACCCATTCACCTCCAGCCCCGAGGGCCAGGCGTTCTGTCCAGGACTGGAACTGGCCTTGTGTCCTGTCTGATGGAGTAGGCTGCAGTCTCCAGGATCCCAAACTGGAGTAAGTGGGTTGAAGAATGAATGAATGGATGGATGGATGGATGGATGGATGAATGAATACAAGTGATTGCTCAATTTTAGAGGTGTTGGGTCTTTATTTAGAAGTTTAGTGAGGCTTTTGTGCCCAGAATTAGGCCAGAGGATCTTAACTGTTAGATCTATCAATTAGTCTCTGGTAAAATTGGTTGGGTCTGCTTTCTACAGGCCCCTAGCTTGTCATCGGAGTAAGTGGGTTTCATGGAAGAAGCCGGGTTTGGCAGGGAGTGGGGAGTCGGGGGACTAGACTGAATGTGCAGGGAGAGAGGGAAGCCAGGGTCTGAGGCCCAGAGGAAGGGAGGGCGGAGGGAGAGACAACGGGAGGGGCTCTTCCCCAGTAGCCTGGGCTCTAATTAGAAATGATGCATTTCAGCAATTGAGTATTTTTCTCTGAAGGCGCCAAGGTGCTGAGGTAAGTATTATAGGCTTTGAAGATCTGTTTGTGTTGTGAACATCAAAGGGTAAGGAGGGTCCCTGTCTGAAATGTAAATGGAAGTCTTTACCTCTTGCTGGCATTTTAAATGAATGCCCTAGAACATCACAGGATTCACAAAGGAAGCAGAAATCCAGATGGGCAGGTAAGCTGCTGAGGGAGTAGACCCTGAGGTGAGTCCCACAGCACAGGCCTACCCGTGGAGGAGGAGCGCTGGGCCTGTGTCAGCCCAGAGCCGGAAGCCAGGAGGATCCAGCTGGTGGAGCTCCCAGCCCCGGAGGCCAGACACAGAGGGATTTGAACTCAGAGACCAGTCAGTCAGCAGACGCTCGGCTACTTCCATCTACCTGGGCCTAGACATCGGGCTGGAGACCTTGGGTGGGACTCTCCAGAACCCTTTTGTGGTGTTGAGCTGGTGAAAGTGAGAAGGAACCTAGGAGAGGAAAGTTTTGAAGTGAGTGTGGGAGCTTGACTAGATTCTTTCCAGAAAGATCCATGACTGTACTGGCAAAATCCCTGCTCTTCTACGTGACACATCATGAGCACTGCCTCTGGCCTCGCTCCGTCCTTAGAACTGTGTGGAAAACATGAGAGGCAGTAAAAACACTGATGCCTAGGTCACACCCCAAACCACTCCAGTCAGAATCTCAGGGGGGTCATAAAGCTCCCTGGTGATTCTCGTGGGCAGCCAGGCCTGAGCAGGTCTGTATGAGAACAGTGGGTCTTAGAATGCAGCCCCCAGGCCAGCAGTAGCCTCTGGAACGTGTCAAGAATGCAGATTCCCTGACCCTGTCCTGTTGAATTCTGCAAGTGGGAGCCAGCAACCTGTTTTCACGAGTCTTCTAGGTGACGCTGACACACAGTGAGGTTTGAGAACCACTGCGTCTAGGAGAAGAGCGAGCCTTGAGTTGGTCTACACCCCCGTCACCATTCCTCTGGCCAGTCGTCAGTTGACTGACCAGACAGCTGACACTGATGGACGCCTTGTGTTTAAAACAGGGCGCTGAGGGTCTTGCAGGCCTATCTGGCTGATAAACCTTACAGCCTGTCTGGAAGGAGACAGTGCACCCATCCTTTACAGAGGCAGCTTTCAGAGCCTGAGTCACCAGGGCCACCCCCAGTGGGACTGGACAGCTGGAGGTCTGGCTGACTGAGTTCTGATGGTTGGCTCTCTGAAATAGGGTCTTTTTCTCTGTTGGTCTGGAAATAGCCTGGGCAGGCGACGGTGCAGAAGCGGGAGGGACATATTAGCTGGGCTGGGTGTGCCCTGTGGCCCAAGAGTTTAAACCAGGCACAGTCCACATACATCCTAAGGTTCCCAGTTCAAGACTCGGGACGGGGAAACAACCAATGATGAAAAACTGAATGAAAGTGCTTCTTCCTCCTCTCTCTTGCTGTCTGCTCACCTTCATTCCTGTCTGCACCTAGTCTTTTAAAAAAACGGCTGGGCTGGTTCTCTCTTTCCCCCAATCCCCTCTTATCTCTAAACATATGCTCGGTGTGCCCTGGTGGCTCAGCAGTTAGGTCCATAGCCTCCAGCTGGTGTAAACCACATATGTCCTAGGATCAGGGTTCATGACCCAGGACCGGGGGAAGCCAAGATGAACAATTAAATGAAAAATAAATGCTTCCTCCTCTCTTTTCCTGCCTACCTATCTAATCACCTTCATTCCTGCCTGCACCTTTCCTTAATAAAATAAAATAAAATAAAATAAAACATGCTGGAAGACTTTGGGCAGATCTAAGAATGACTAAACTGTGTGCTTCTCGCCAGCGCACTGCACCCTTGAAAGCATGCCAGCTGTTTCTTTTCATCTCAGCCACCAACTGCTTCCCAGCCTTGGTCTCTCCCTGGTATTATTTGGAGCAGGTGTTCTGGAAGCCCAGGAACTCTGCAGCTTTTGTGGGGTTCAGGCCCCCTTTGCCCGCTGGGTGGTCTGAGCACCCTCACCTGAGAGATCAAGATGAAAGGTGGTGCCTCAGAGTACAGGAGGCCTGGGAAAGCGTCTGCCTCTGTCCCTCCCACCGAATGCACAGGAGGGGCTGAGGAGGAGGTTGTAGGGACCCATTTTCTCATGAAATTCCTATTAGCATTGTATTCTCTGAAGAAAAAGAACCCACAGATTATACATACACATGTTTGCATATCTAGGTAATATAATCATATAGTATATGTCTATATGTATCTATATATAGGTATACAGTATAAGTCCTCACTTAATGTCCTGTTCATTTCTTAGAAACTATGACTTTAAACAAAACATATAACAAAGCCAGTTTTACCAGAGGCTAATTGATATAAATTAGAGCTAAGTTCCTACAGTGTGTTTCTGGTGACAAAAGCATCACCGAACTTCTGAAAAACGATCCAAACGCTTCTAATATTGAACAATCATTTGCATTCATTCATTCATTTTCCAATTGACTTATTCCAGTTCAGGATGGTGGGGGACCAGAGTCCTCCTGGCACCTCAGGAAGGCAAGGCGACACCAGCCCTGTACAGGCTGCCCCTCCACCAGAGGGTGCACTCACCACCACCCCTGCCCCGCCCCCCCACTCACCAGATTGGGACGATGGAGACCTGCCAATAAACCTAGTGTGCTCATGTTTGGGGTGTGGGAGAAAGCCGGGGTCCCCAGAAAAAAACCCACTCAGACATGGGGAGAAGGTGGAAATGCTAAGGACACTGGTGCCAGACAGGAATTAATTCTTTGTTTCCTCATCTTGGTTGCAAAATAACCATGCCATAGAGCTAAAGGCTGGAAGCCACCCCCTTCTCTAAGTCATCTTTGTGAGCTCATTGGTGTGCCTCAGCCTGACAGGGGACTGCCCTGCTGGAGGAGGGTTCTGGGAGGACTGAGCTAGATCAGGACATTGGACCATGATGTCACAGGTCAAAGGTCTATGTTTTGGAGGAGTGTAGTGTAATTAAAGCAAATTCTGGTGCTTTCTTAGCCACAAGGATTTCCCTGGCCAGCAAGACCAACATGACAAAATAATAACTTGAGCAATGTGGTTTAGCAAAGGGGAAGTATGGTGTGTGGTGGGCATGTATAAGAAGAGTATCTAGAAGAGGGTGTTTGCTGAGGATGGAAAGATCAGTACTTCAGATTAGAGAGGGAGGGAGGAGGGAGGGAAGAGGGATGGAGGGATGGAGGGAAGGAGGGAGGGAGGGAGGGTACAAAAGAGGGAGGGAGAGTAGAAAGGATGGAGGGAGGGAAGGAGGGAGAGAGGGCAGGAAGGGGAATACAATAAATAGTCAAGAGCTATTAGGAACAACTCTAGTATATTCGATGATCTGTCCTGGAACCCTGATCCAGGGGGCACCCAAAGTCTGGGGTACCATACCCTCTAATCCCCCAACTCTCAAACCCTAATTAAATCTTGGTCTCCACCACTTTTCTACTCCATTAGCCCTTCAGTAGAAGTTCTTGTGGTTTCAAGCTTAGACTTCAGGGATTACACAGATCAACATCACCAGACCACCCTTAAGGAGCTGACCCTCCTAGTGAAGAAGCCAGACGTGTGAGGCGCCCTCACATACGGAGCAATGCCTTGTAAGGTAGTTGGGGCAGGATGTTCAGCTGAGCCAGTGTGGTTACTGGCAGGCTTCCAGGGGGAGCGATGCAGCCTCGAGTTGAGTTTGGAAGGCTGAATAGGTATCGACCAGTCCCAGATGTAAACCAAGAGGAGAGACTAGCCAGCGAAAGGCGGAGAGGTGAGGGAATGAAGCAGGATGCGCTGGAAGAGGACTAGGGGCCTAGGAAGCCCCTTGATCCGATATGCACTGGAAATGCTCTGTATTTACAAAGGACCGCAATAGACAAACCGGATTTCGCCCTGTGTGATACACACTTTTTTGCCCTAATGTGTGAGGGAAAAATAAGGAAGTGCCTTTAACGTGGGTGGTAATAATTCTATGTCTGTACATGTTTTTGATTCTTTTATTTGTGCCTATGAATTAAAAATGTAACCCTAGAAATCAATAATGACATCCATATGTGAAAGAATACCCTGGAATATGATCACTGGTTTTGTTGAACTTATGACGAACTTGTAGTGAAAGCAATTTCGGCCAACGATTCCAAGAAATGAAAGGAGGAGTGACGTATTGCTGTTCCCAGAGTAAGTGACTCTGACTTGATGAGATGGGTGATGCCGACTTTATGACCATGGAGTGACCAGCACGACATTTCTCTTCCCACACATTAGGTGGGAGCTAGCCAAGTAGCTGATATTTTTACAGAAATACAGACACTGCAAGCTTTAAGCTAACAGTGATTTAATATGCTAAAGAGCTCGGCCACAGAGCTGCCCAGAGACACTGGCCCTCCTCCCAGAGAGTGTCATCTGATTGTGCAGGAGCAGGGACTTCTCCCTTCTCACACCTTGTATCTGTTCCTGTGTTTTGTCATTTTTATTACCCAAAATTTATTGTATCATAATATGCTACAAAATAAACGCTGATTCCTTTACGATACAAAAAACAAGTACCTAAACCTAAACAAATAAAAATTTGAATTAAAAAGCAAAAGGAGAGATTCCCCTGCCACCCGCCCCCGCCCCCACCATTCGTGTGGGCCCAAAAAATCAATGTGCATTATACAAGGGAGGGAATTCTACACAGCAAAATATGGTAAAACTAGACTGGAGTCACATGCAGGGTATCTTTCAACAAGTCCCCACACCAGCTTTCCTGTCAGCATTAGAACAGACAGCTATTTCTTTCATTGAATACAGGATGAAGCAGTTGACTTGCATCTAAAGATCTGAGCTGCATGAAAAAATACATGTCTTTAAATTGGAGTGAAATTCACTGCACCAAGATGCTGTACCATTAGTCTGAGAAACCAAAAGGAATTGAGTTGGACCAAGGGAATCCCAGATTTATGTCTCTGAGCTCTGATGCTCTCTCGAGGGCATAGCTAATTGAGAAGAATACAAGACACTTGTCTACGCTTTTAGAACTGTTATTCTCTCTCTCTGATTACAGAGAGATAAAAGTTCACATATAACTCAATTGTATTATTTCAAAGCACATAGCCTCTTAGGGGAATGGATGAGGGACTTGGAATACCTGGTTTGAACCCCAGTTCCCCTTTCTAAATGTGTGTCCTGGAGCAGCTTATTTCTCCTTACCCGTAAAACAGGAGAAAACTGTTAGGAGGAATAAATGGGTCGACACATGTAAAGAGCTCAATCAAGAAATGGGCACAAAGGAAGCACTCTTAAATAAGACTTGTTATTGTTTTTACTGGTCCGATGGACGTAGGGTGTCAGTCTTTTTTTGGCAAGAGTGAAGGTGAGCAGAGGCAGGCAAGCAGGAAAGAGAGAGGAGGAAACAGCATTTTTATTTACTTAATTTATTTGTTCATCTTGGTTGTTCCACCTGACCTCAGACTGGGTGGCTTAATAACTTATTTATGATAGTTCTCAAGGCTGGGGAGTTCAGGAGCAAGGAACCAGCAGTGCTGGTGCCTGGTAAGCCCCACATCCTGGTTTGCTGATGGCTGACTTCTCATTGTATCCTCCCATGGAAAGAAGAGAGAGGGGAGAGAAGGGGGCGAGGCGGGAGTGAATTTTTGTGTTTTCTTAGCAGGGCACTAATCCGGTTCATGAGAATTCCATCCTCATGACTCAATTACTGCCCTAAAGTTCACTTCCAGAAACTTTGCAGGTTAGGATTTCAACATATGAATTTTGGGACGACGCATCAGTTTATAACACCACCCTTTCCCCCTCAGCATTCTTCCATCTTCCTGTTCTCTCTGCCCAGCTATAAACCTGGGCTCGCTCTTCACCATCCTCCCGGGAGTTCTCTGCCTCTCTTCTCTGGACTTCATATTTCATTTTCTTTCGCCTCCTTTTTGTCCGTGCACCCGTTTTACTAAGAACTATCTGCCAGTACTTCATAACACAAGGCACACAGAGATGGTTTTTTCGCCATGGAGATATTGGAATGTGGAGATATTTTTCCGTATGCATACTCACACTCGATTGTCTGAGTAGAGAATTCTAGACTGACTTCCCCACATGGTTCTGAAGACACTGCTCTATTGTCATTAAGCTTTGAGTGTCACTGTTAAATTCTGTCCTTACTTCTCACCCTCGTTTGGCTCTTTTCCTCCACTATTCTTCTCTGAGGCAGCTTTTAGTGTTTTGCTGTTTCACAAAGATGTATTTACTTTCATCTGTTATATTGGGCATTTAGTGTGTCCTTTTAATCAGAAAGCTTAGTAACTTAGGGGATGAACTTCAGTTTGGGGACTTTCTATTGTATTATTTCTTTAGTAGTATTCCTTACATTGATGTCTTTCTCTGAAATTTCTGTTTATTGGAAGGTGATCTTTCTGGGGTAAATTTCCTAATTTTTAAAACATTTTTCATCGTGTCATTTTTCTACATTCTGACAAATATTTTTTACTTTCTCTTATCATTATTTTGATTAATGTTAAATCTTTAATTTCCTAGAGGGTTTTTTTTTTTTTTTTTTTTTTTTTAAAGGCAGGAAGAGAAGGAAGTACTTTTCTGTATATTTGTTTATTTTCGGTTGTCCCCCACTGCTCCAGGTCGAGAAAACCTGGCTCCTTGGGTTCCATGTGGTCCGTGCCCCAGTTGCTGCCTTGGAACCTGAGTCACCAGGTCACACCAAGCATTCTTTTTTCTCTCTCTCTCTCTCTGATTGGTATGATGATCCTTGACTGCCTGCTTTTATTCGAGATTTAGGATCTTAGACGTTGATGAGAAGTTTAAAGATGATTAGAATCTCTGTGAAGTAGGGGGGACACTTGTGGATAGGTGGGCTTTACTCATGGGTGATTAAGGGGATAGCAGATTATTTCACTGGGGAATCCCTTAGAACAGGATCTGTTTGGAGAGGGTCTCGGGCAGGGGACTGAAGCGCTCACCATTCCACAGATTTTGTCTCCCCTTTTTTCATTCAGCATCTCAGTCCCACTCTTCCTCTGTGTCTGATACCCTGAGTCCAAGGCCTCTTGACTGACTTTTTTCTAGAAATGTATATGTCACGTCTCCACTGAAGGTAAGGCTACAACGGTTGTTGGGCCCTCTGTGATGAATTTCTTCTAGAATTTATGTCTTGTCCACACTGCTGGTGTGGACAGGTGGCTTACCCAATTGGAAAAGCAGACTCGGAAGACCTGACTGCTCCTTACACTGACTTTCAGAGACATCTCCTGTTTCCAGTCATGGCCACACAGTCCCTTCCTTCACCCCCAAGGGCTCCCATCCCAGATAAAAATGAATTGGATTCTCTTCAGGATCCCCCTTTCAGGCACATGGGTTACCCTCTCCAGTTCTTCAATTGGTTGGCCTACCCTCCTTCTAGTCTCTTCATCTGTTTTCCGTTTTCACATACTCTACTTCAGAGATACAGCCAGCATGCATTTGTTTTCATCTTCCTTGTTGTTTGAGGGTGAGTTTTTAATACAAGGGTGTGGAACCGTCATTTCTTCTGTCACCTTAAAACGCAGCAAACAAGTGGACACTTTTTCCAAAAGGCTTTCTGCAATCTCTGCCAGGTGCAAGCCCACCTCCGCTGTTGACGCCTCAGACACCCTTCCTGCTGTGAGGTGGCTCTTCACACCCTGAATTCCTCACACCCCCGGCCTCTCCACTGTCCTGTGTCTGCTCCTGCAGCGCCGTCCGGGGGCTGCGTGCAGCCTCTGCTCCCAGACGTGTTCCAGGGATCTTTCTTCCCCCGGATGCATGTGAGTGTCCCCGAGCTGGTGCAACAAACCATCACGAAACCGAGTGGTTTAAAACAACACACATGTATTATGTCACAGCTCTGAAGAAGTCCCGAGTCGGGTGACAGGATGGCCACGATCCCTCTGGGGGCCCTAGAGAAGAATCTTTCCTCGCCTCTTATGGCTTCCAGCAGTTGCTGGCGACACTTGTGATTCCTCTGTTGGTAGATGTGGCGCTTCAGTGTGTTTCTGGGGTCACATGGCCTTACTCTTTTAGTGCATGTCTGTGTTCCCAACTCTCCCTCTCCTTGTACAGGCGCTCTCTTCTACTTAATAGACTTAGAACCCACCTAGCCCACCATGATTTCATCTTAATTAGTGGACACGCACTTGGGAATATGCACTCGGATTTAGTATAAATTTATAGGATGTTCTGCTGAACAGAGACTAGTTCTTTCCTTAAAAGAACTCCTTTTTTAGCACTAAAAGTCATATTTTTCTCCTCATTACATCTGTCATTTCTGAGGCCTATCAGTCTGTTTCTCCAATTATCTTGAAGTGACATTACACGGAGGATCGTGGATGGTCAACTGCACCCTCGCATGCCTGGCTCAAAGCAAGGCACCTACTAGGTGCTCAGTCAGGATCAGGGAACACATTTTGTGTATCTGTGTTTCTAGTGCCCTGTTTTCTCTGGCTCTGTGGTGGGTGAGTGATGTAATGCTCTCCTCTCTACGAATGGATGATTGCTACCCAACCAGAGCGTCTGCACTTTAACGGTCGTATGAGCAATCTTCTGTGACCCCAACAATCATCAAATCAAATGAAAACGCAGTGCAATGTGGAAAACCCTTCACAATCAGTGTGGAGGCTTTTCTACTCATGTCCCACACAGCCTGTGCTGGTTTTCTCTAGTCTTCAAACTTGCAGGCTCTTTCCTAACTTTATGTTTTGCTTAGCCATGCTCCCTGCCTGAGTTGGTCTCCCTTTCTCAACCCTCCCCAGTTTTCCTTCCCTTGGGAACTTCTGTTCACCCCTCAAGACCCAGTCCAGAAGCTCCCTCCTCTGTGAAGCTTCTTTGAACGGTCATAGGTAGACTCCAGTCCTCTGCCTTGAAGTGCCACACACCTGTGAACACCTGCCACCAGGAGAGGAAAGTCATATTAACCATGTCTATCCCTCCTGGGCCGTGAGAACCTGTCGTGTCTTGTAGGCACAGTCCTGCATCGAGTAGATGCCATTATGTCTGTATAAGGATGCCATCATGGTGCTGTTGAGGATCAATAGGCAGAGGAGCCTTTTAGGGTTTCTTAACCCAAACCTGGGGCTCTACTGCATAATTTCAAAGCATGGTCCCTGGGAATGAGACAAGAGAATGAGGAGCTATGTTAGTAATCAAAACTCGCTGATATTTAAGAACCAGTCCAAAGCGACAATCTTTTATGACTTCTAAACCCTAGACAGTATAGGACAATTCTTTCCCTGTAGGAAGCAGGAAGGGTATAGAGTCTAGGAGAAAAGAAGTGGCTCTTTCTGTATTCTGTGTCAGTGCTTTTGCTGAGGTCACTCCAGTTAGCTCAAATCTCCGGGCTGATTGTGATGAGGCTCTGGAACTAAGCAACAATAAAGAAAACCAGTGATGACGTCAGGGGCTGGCCATTTTCTCATCGTCCCTCTCACACCTCCGCATGGTCCGTCTATCTATGGCTCCTCTCTCTGGTGAGGCAGACACCCCCAAGGCTGGGCAATTCCCTCAGACTCCAGGATTCTCTGATCATTACAATTGACTAGGGAATCTTGTTTCTGGAGCGGTGGCAGACAGCTCTTTCCACTGCAATGGGCTGGAGTGTCGGGAGCAAACTAGGGGAACAGTCCTCAGTTGAGCGTGCCCAGGAGCTGCTGTGGAGATGCCTCCAGTCCTCTGGGATAACCCTGAGGTGCGCTTGTTCCAGTGATCCCCTGATTAAGCTCAATCAACTTCCGTGGCTGACTCTCTAATTCACCATTATAAACGGCCCCTTCCTGCCCAGATCCCTTCTCCACTTCTCTTCTGGAATTTCCTGGAACCCAAATATTTTGAGTGCTTTTTTTTTTTTTCCTTCTTTTTGGTTCCAGAGTGTGATTCTGAGGAAACCCAAATTAAGACACATGGCAACCCTCTTTCTCCTGAACTTTTGCTCCTTTCTCTTTTTGTTACCATTTGGCTTATCCTTCCTTCTTATCTCTGTAACCTTTTAAAATCTCATAGTTGTGTGTGTGTGTGTGTGTGTGTGTGTTTTATTGTAGTAATTATTCTGTACATTAAAATAACTTCCTATGTATAGGTTCCCCATTCCTCAGATATGTCAACACACCCTGCCCTCCACCAAATCACTAAGTGTTCTTCACTGTTGTCCTAGTTCTGCTTTCGTCATGTCTTTTGTTTGTTCCTTATAATGATTGCCCCTTCTTCCTTGTCACTTGCACCTTCCATGACTCCTCGTGGCCCTCACTGTGTCAGGTGCCATGACTCCTTACATCCTTTCAATGGCTGAGTCCTGCTGCAAACTACTTCCGTCTTTTTAAATTTCTCGGTTCAAACCCTGAAGAGGACATTTGATGACCCCGCTCGTCATTTTACTTTTATTTTTTGAAAGGGCCAGTCAGGAATGAAGGGGAGCAGGCAGGCAAGCAGGAGGAGAAAGGAGGAGGCGGTATCTTTATTTTGATTTAGTTGTTCACACTGGTCACTTTTCCCTGGACTCACCACTTGAGCCCAGGGGTATGGGACTCGCTCCTTCAGAGGCAACTGACCTAAGTGCTAGTCCACCAGGGCCTGACCCACCTCCTAATTTTTGCATAGGGCACTGGCTCGCCCATGGATTGGCTGCACTGGCATCAGCTGGTCATGGCTGGACCAATCAGCTCCGCTGGGAGAGACCACTGGGACAGGAAGGTAGGGAAAGTTTAATGGCTGACTCAAGGGAGGAGACTATGGATGTTTTAGCTTGTCTACATTCTTTTATACAGACAATTGATATTTTCTCAATTCTGTTTTAAATATAAATTCAGCTTCTTCCTCCCAATGAGATGAACCTCCTATCTCGATTACTAAAAAATGCTAAAGCCACTGTGAAGTGTATAATGAAAACATGGCTGCCTAGGAGCTGGCCCCTCAGCCGTGAGCAACCGTGGGCAACCGTGGGCAGGACCTTTCCTGGGAAAAGGTTGTATGCATGAGGCCAAGGCATCTGTATTTCTATGGGAAAACAATATTCTTTTTAATGATTATAAAAGGCTTGAAAATCCCAAAGGAAGAAAATATAAGCCACGGGAAATCCCAACACTCTGATATGATCACTTGTTGTATTTTAGGACCTTTCCTTCTGTGCCTGTGTGGTGAGTGTCTACATTTAGAGAGAAATATTTCTTGCTAATAATAAGAGGGTGTCCTACATATGCTGCTTTTTATAACCTGCTTTTTCCACCTTATCGCTGAACATTTTTCCATGCCATTAAATATGCTCTTACAGCCTCATTTTCATGTCAGCCTTGCCTTCAGTCCTTGGACTCTCCATCCCTTAGAGGTGCTGTCTCAACACCCCCTCCCCAGGACACTCAGCTGTGAAAGGCGCCAGTTTGCACAGGTATATCTAATGAGCTCCTCCTGCTTCCCACTACAAAATTTCAGCTAATCCTCTGCCAACAGCTGCGTGTGGGGCCTGGCTCTCTACCTCCACCGAGTTTCCCCGATGGCTCCAGCCTCCGGGGAAATCAGCAGTCAGCTCTCTACAGCTTCCTCATTCCCCACCTGCTACTGCAAAGCCAGCTCAGGGCACCAGGCACTCAAACCATCCAAAAATCAGAGTTGGGAGCTCCCTGAGGAGGCTGTTGTGGGCCCTCTGAGTTGGAAACGAGGAACCAGGCCCACAGAGGGGAAGTGACATGCCTACACTCAGCCAGGGAGCTGGTAGCAAGGTAAAGGCTCAACTTGTGTCCCTGTGGCCAAGCCCTGCCTCTTCTTGACACCACCCCAATGCCTGTCAGCGTTGGGGTCCTCTCCCAACCCTCTGTCCTGCAGGGCGAGGTCTCTGGAGCATTCCCCACTCCCAGTCCAGGAAAGGCCCAGACCCAGGTATGACCTTGGGGCATATGACAGCCAAGAGCCTCCTTCGGGTGCGGCATGGCTGGAACAGCTGCATCGCTGGCTCTCTGCAGTGGCTGCGCCTTGGGGCTGAGTAAACATTCCAGCATTAACAGGCTTTCCTGTCCACAGGGCCTGCGTTGGTGGAGTGTCTGGGCCCAGGAGGAGCCAGGAGACACCAGCTCTGCAGACTGTCACTAAGCCACACAGCCCCCCTCCAAGCTGTCTGAGTTATGGAGCAGTTGCAGTGGTCAAATTCTCCCCAGGAAGTCAGGGACACCCCTGCCTTTCAGCCACACTGTCATTTGGAGCTGCCCTTTGGGCCCCACCCTCAGCCCGTGTTGGGAGGCTCTGGTTACCTGGGAAAACCGGAGGAGGCTGTGCCCACTTAGAATTTGAGGAGTCGGAGTGTGCCTTGGGGAGCGTTCTAGCTGAGAGCCAGTTCACTCGGTGTGAAATGGGAGAAGAATTATCCCAGCATCCCATCTGCTGTCCTTGGAGCCAGGCTGCATGCCTGATTATCAGACCCTGGAGCCTTGCATTTAGGCTGCTTGAATGGAATTCCAAGGATTGATTCCCCTCTTGACTGAACCTGAGGCCCAACCTCAGGGATCCCTAGGACCCAGGCTTAGGCCACAGATGGGCTGACCCATCTTTTCATTCTGGCAGCCGGGAGGCATTCCATCCCCACCTACAGCTGCACTAGAGATGGACACAGTTGTTTTCCCCCAAACCTCATTGGTATCCTTCTTCTGTGGGTTGGGGGGAAGCGTTTGCTGGGATGTGAGCCTTCTCCCAATGCAGACCCTCTGCTCTTTTTCCTGCGTCTTAAATCGCAGGCCCTGCCTTGTTTCATTTCCCTTCTTTTGCAGATTGTTTTATGGGGCAAGCAGGACTGAAAATTCCTAGTGATCCCTTGTGTTTCCTGAGAACAAGCCAGTTTTCTTATCTTTTGGAGACAACAGACAGGAGACAAGGACTGACCCTTGGGGAATGTCCCCTGGGGAATGTCCCCTGGGGAATGACAGATAGGCAGACTCCCCGGTGTAATACGCCATCATAGATCATTCTGAATTTCCTCATGATTGGAAGCAGAGCCCTAGACTCAGCCATCCGCACCCTCTGTCCACTGCTAACTCACACCGCACCTCCAGGCAGGAATCTGGAATTCTACATCTTGATGGGTTTATAAAGGCCACTGTGATAGCCATTCCTCCAATGACACTGCCCATTGTCACTAAAGCAAGCCGACTGAAAGATAATGAAAAATGCTTCTGCCAAGACGTGTCTGTAGGGAGGTACATCTCACTCCTGTTGAACAGGAGCCTGGTGTGGGGCTGGGAGACAGTCTGAGACCAAGGGGCAGGGGCAGGAGGGATGTGTGAGGAGCGGAGAGCAGGAAAACAGGACAATCAAGCCCCACACTCACCAACACTCTTGTTCGCATGGAAGGACCCAGAGGAGAGGTGGGCTTTGCTGAGGACAGCCCTGCAGATCCGCTTATCCAGGAGGACACAGGGACAGCGGTGTCAGCTTTCCAAGCAGGACCAGATACACCGTTTGTGGGGTCCAGTGCGACATGAAATTGTGGGGCCACATGTTCAAAAGTTGGTATGAATTTCAAGATGGAGACTGTAGAGCATTAAACCACGAGTGGGCCCAGGGTACACGCACAGGTTGTGAACCTGGCACCCACGCTGATTCTGGGGCTGGTGTTTTGCTGGGCTGCTGGGCTGTGCAAGCAGCACTGGACTGGGATTAAGGGTACACTCAGGGGCGCGCCCCAGTAGAGCAGTGGTTTGTCAGCCACCTTCAAGTGAGGGCATGTTCCACGTATATCCCAAGGGTCTGGGTTCGTGTCCCGGGGCTGAGAAGAACAACTAAGATGCACAACTGAAATAAAATTAAAGTGCTTCCTCCTCTCTTCCTGCTGCCTCTGATTGCCTTCATTCCTGCCTGCACCTGTCCTTTATCATAAAACCAAACCCAAAACAAAACAAAAACACACTTGCAGAGGGACCACAGTAAGATTAAACCGAGGAACAGAAGTGACATCAATTACAGATCATTATTATTTTTAAGATCAAAGAAGGAAAACTTTTATTTATGATGTCAGATTAGTCTCAAATTTCTATTTTTATTTTTAATTGATTACAGCTAATTATTGAGCAAAGGCTATATTTATATATCGCTTCTAAGTGCAACATCCTTCTGCTATTGTCCAATTCCATGTGGCAACTGTATGTGATGTCATCATCATCATTGTCATCATCATCACCATCACCATCACCACCTCCCAGAGGAGAGAGCTGGGACCCTGAAGGGTTAGTATTATAGCTGTTACCACCACAAGGTAACTGAAGGGTTAAGAAATTTGCTAAGAGCATGAAGTCACTAAATGGGAAAGTGGCTTTGAAGGCAAGACCAGGACCCGTGCCCAACCATCCGAAGAGGATGCTGTCTGTAAACAGGGTGGACATCTCAGCAAGGGGCACTTCCTTTTAAGGAACCATCTCACTCAGAACAAAGGATGTTCTAACAGAGGTTTTCAGAAACACTTGAAAAGTGGCAAGAGGCCCTTCAGTGAGGGGGACCCGGCATTAGAAAGTGTTGGAGGAAATAACCATCCTAAAAACAGGAGCTGCACTCTCAGTATTTGCGATGATCTAAGCGTTTACAGGTGTCTTTAGAGCCCAAGATCTTGGCACCTGGTCCCTGCTTGACAAAGGAGAGAAGCCCAAGGTCACAGAGCTTGGAATCAAGGAGGCAGGATTCAAACCTGGGTCCTTCTGCCTCCATAGTCCTTGCTTCCAACAGTCATATAATGCGGGTAGACTTTAAAGTTCCCTCTAAATCTCCTTGGGGAAGTGATGCTGCGTCCAGCCAAGTGACTTCATTTTAGCCCGTGTTGATATTTTTCCCGAGAGCTTGGAAACTGCTGGGGGCCCCCCGGAATCTGTTCCCTGTCTTGAATCAGTCTTCTGGAATGTTGGAACAAACCCTGGCCAGGGCTTTTGATTCTTCCTTCCTCACATTGTACAATCTGGGTTTTGGGTAAATGCATTCAAAGCCCGTGTTCTGTTTCATCTGCTTTTACACAGGATGCCCAGAAAAGCTCCTGAATGCTCCCTTTCTCTCAGATGGGCAGTGGCAGCCCCCATGCTTGGACTGAACCCCAGAAGGCCCCCTCCAAGTCAGAGGGTTGAAGTCCCAGGGGCAGGGGCTCTGGTTTGGGATTGAACGCTCCCATTTTCTCTGTCCACTTGAGGCCAGCCCGCAGATACCCACAGTCCCCAAAATCTGACTCTAAAAACCACATGAGCAGGACACAGATCTGGGTTCTGGCTACATTCTCTGCTCTTCCAAAGACGTATCCTGTCGCCTGTGTTCATTTTCTGTGGCTGCCTTAACAAGGTAGCAGAGAGAGGGGCTGAGAAGAACAGAAATATGTTGTCTCAGAGTCCTGGGGGCCAGAGGTTCCAAATCAAGGCAGTTCACAGGGCCACCCTCCCCGAAGGCTCCAGGGAGCCTCAGTTCCATGCCTTTTTCCTAGCTTCCGGCTGCCAGCAGCCCCGATATTCCTGGGACACATCACATCGTCACTCTCTGCTGTGTGGTCGCCTGGAGTTCATCTTGTTTGTCTCTGTATCTCTGCTCCTTTTATACAGACACCAGTCAAATTGGAGGGGGGAGTCCGCCCCAACGGAATATGACCTCATCTTTTTATTGTTTTTGTTTTTTTAAAGGAAAGCTGTAGGCAGGACTGAAGGCAGATAGTAGGCAGGAAGAGAGAGGAGGAAGCAGCGCTTTATTTTATTTAGTTGTTCATCTTAATTGTTCATCTTAACTATTTCCTCGGGCCCCAGGTCCTGAACCAGAGACTTGGGATGTATGTGGACCGCTCCTCAGTGGACTAAACCACTAGGCCATCCTGGCACACCTAACTATGGCCTCATCTTAAGTCCAATACATCTGTAAAAACCCTCTTTCCAAATAAGATCACATTTACAGGTGCCAGAAATTAGCACTTCACCCTCTCTTTTGGGGGACATACACAGTTCAACTCACCACAACATCCACACATCTCTCAGTCAGTATATTTATCAAGGGACACTGTGTGTTGGCTGTTTGTCATTCGTCCTTGCCTTGACCCAGTGAAGTTAGTTCTATTAATATCCCCACTTTACAGATGAGAAAACAGAGGACTAGAGAGGTCAAGGACTTTTCCCAAAGTCACACAGCTGCCAAGACAAAGGCTTGGCTCTCAGAACGTAGGGGGCAGCGTAGAGGAAGATGGAGCCCTTGTGTCAAGAGCGTTGGACCTGTTGAGACCAAGCCCCTTGTAACAACTTGGCGACTCCATAATGGCTCGGTGCTGGGTACCCTGGCTTTATACTCCTTTCATGTTTCTCGGACACCCAGAGATCAATACCAAGACTTATGCCAGCCTCTCAGGAGCCCCATCTACATGCGATGGTCCCTCCATTTGGCTCTCACTTCTTTTAGGCCTTTGTCCAAATGCCGCCACGTTGGAGACTTTCCCTGAGCACCTCAACCAGGGCCATCCAGCCTATCTCCCCTTTACCCCTTCACCCCAATTTCTGACCCTCTGCCATATCTGTTTAGGGTCTTTCCAACCCGCTTTCCTGTATAAATCTGAAGGTGCAAGGGGTTTGCTGACTACAACAATGCCTGGCGCATAGCAGGCCATTAATACTATTTGTTGACTGGATGGACAGCTTGATGCAAAGTGGAAGCTCCTCCTTGTGATGGGAGTGGAAGAAGAACCGTTTCTCCACAGGAATGTAAGCTCGGTGAGAGCAGGAAATCACGGCCATTCGACACATGGCTATTTTCCCAGTGCTTGGCACAAAGCAAGGTAGCAATCAGTATCTGTTAAATAAGTGGACAAGGAAAAGGCCTGGAGAGACAAAACCCAGATTGCCCCAGGCTCTGGGTAGTGAGACACCGGCATTCAGCTGGACCTTCATGGGTTTTGGAAGGAGGGCAAGAGGCGGGGTCTATAGCTCAGCAGGGAAGAGACAACGGGCAGGTTGGGTGGCAATGAATAAGGCTGGTCTGCAAAATCACTGTCTCATTTGCCCAGGGCTGGCATGGAAATCAGTTGCCTCTGATTATGAATGACTTAGTGAAGTGAAACCTATCAGCCTCGTGCCTCCGGGCTTCCCGAATTAGGAATTTTCAAGCGCCGAGTGATGAGAACTCAGCTTTGCGTGTTCTCCAAACCCCTTTCAGTATCGCCAACGATCTCAGGCTCCACAAAGGCCAAGGCAAGCAAGTCTTGAAATAACTGCTTCTCAGGCAATTAAACCACATCCAATTTTACACGTCTGAGTGTGTCAGAGGATCCTGTTACCTCCACCTTTGGGCCTGGAGGCCAACGTTTTCTCATTAAACCTAACCGGCTTGTAAGAGGAGCTGACATCTGGGTGATAAAGCAGACATGTTGTCTCCCTGCTCCTGTCTCCTTCTGATTATTGGGCGTCGAACAGCTTCAGCCTGACTCCGGTGGTGTGGGGATTTCAGGAGGGAAGGGGAGGCTTCCTCTGTTCCAGCCGTGCTGGGATGCCAAGAATTCCTGTAACACAGGTCAGCCCCTTTCATTTCATTCCAGAAGGCCCAGGTCTTAAAATCCATAGTGCCCCAGGAGAAACAGCACACTGGTTTAAATGAATACTAGAGTGCAAATGATTCTGCCAGACCTCTGGTCCCTCGGGGGCAGATTTTAGAATCAGGGAGAGGAGAGGTGGTGCTGTGGAAGAGAATGGACTTTGCACAGGTCCATTCTCCCACTTACTACCGGTGGAACTTGGAACAAGTTCATTAACCTCTCAGCAGGAAAACGAAGCACTCTCTTCTGGCTAGAACGAGCTGTCAGCAGAGCCCTGGGCAGCGGACCCCGCCCCCACCTCTGCATGCTTCTCACGCACCTGTTGGCTGGAAAGTTTCTCTCCTTTTTTCCTTTTTATTCCCACCCGACTCCTCATCTTCCTGCCTCTCTGGATGGCTTCCCGGGGTTGGATAACCAGTTCTGCATTGACATAGTAAAGTCAACATTTTACTGGTCAAGTTTACTGTGCACGCACGCGCGCACGCACACACACACACTTACGCACCCACCCACCCCAAATCGGAAGAAACTTGAAGACATGACCTCCTTCTTCTCGTCCAGATCACCATCAAAGAGTCAGCAAATGTCTCTTCAATAACTGAAATTTATTTCTCTTAAAAAATATCCAAAGCATGGAAACCCTTTCTGTTCATGATCAGGCTCACCAAGGATTTTTTAATTTTCTAGGAGCACTTTCCTCCTTTTGACTTCACTCTTTGCCATTGAATAAAGCCCAGATGCTGGACATTCCCTGTGAACGTGGGGAGTTTTGCCCCGTAGTGCTGGAGATAATTTCTTCCTGGTATAACAGATAACCTATGACTTTATTGCCTTGTAGAACATGAATAAGTTTTGTATCCGACGGAATGATGTTATTATAATCTTTTTTCTTTCTCTCGCCTATAAATACCTAAAATATTCTCTAAATCAGTTTTGCTATCTTTACTGGCTCCTTCATTCTATAATGAGCCGAATAAGCTTTTGATCCGTGTTCATTGGCTACTTTATAAGAGCCATGCTTTTAATAGATTGAGAATTAAATTCTAACATATTGTAGGAATTTTGAGTAACCTAAATACCAGTAAGTCCCAATTGTTGGGCTTTCTTAGGAGCTAAGCACTGAGCTAAACACTTTTTAACCCATCATTTCATTTCATCCTCACTGGAAACTTAGGAAGCAGATCTTTATTGATGAGTCTCTGAGGCCTCAATACATAGCCAAGCCAGGGATATACACTGTGCCAGGAGCTCTCCCGACCCTATCATTTCATTCTCATGACAACTCTGAGTCAAGTGTCATGACCCCACTTCGTTTACTAGAAAACAGAGGCGCTGTGCTTATCTGCCCCCCAACAAATGTTCTTCCTTGACCAAGTGGCTTAGCGTGTGCGGAAGCCTATGATGCCTGGCACATTACAGAGAATGTTGATTCTTCTGCTGGAAACTTTGGTGGCCCTGAGGTGTGGTTGAGATTGGTAGACAGTCCCATGAAATTGTATGCATTCCCCGCCGTGTTCCGTAATAGATCCCACAATTTTTAGCTGGGCCCAACCATCCAAAGATGACATTTCCCAATCTTTTTTACAGTTGCATGTGACCACGTGATTAAATCCCGGCCAATGAGAAGTCAATAAAATTGTCACTTAGCTTTTTTTTGTTTTTTTTAAGGAAAGGTGTAGGCAGGAATGAAGGTGAGCAGAGACAGGCAAGTAGAGAGAGGAGGAAGAAGTGTTTATTTATTTTAGTTAGTTGTTCATCTTGGTTGTTTCCCCTGGACCTGGGTGTGGCTGCTGGATCCTTGGGATGTCAATGGACTATATTCAGAGGCCCTGTCCACTGGGCACCAGGGGTACCAGCCACCTGTCATAAAAGATGGCTGATGAACACCATTCCTTTGATGTCCTCCTCCTGCCGGGAACATGGGTGTGGGCTCGGAGCTACAGCTACGATCCTGTACCGTGGCGATGACCTGGGATCCAGGGAAATTAAAAGAAAGAACAGAAGGAGCCTGGATCCCTGGAGGCTTGGTCGGCCACCACAGTAAACCTGTATTTCTGACTGTGGGCTTTCACGTGAGCGAGAAACGAAGAGTGTCCTGTGTTGGCCACTGTTCTTTCCAGTCGCTGTTGCTTGCACCAAAAGTCATCGTCACTGATACAAAGGGAGTGGAGAGGGGCCTCAGAAGCGGAGTGGGAGTCCTTCACAAAGGTGCCTGGGGATGACCTCAATTTTAAGAGCCAACCAGAAGGGCCCTGGAGAGCCCAGGCGCTGGAGCTGCCAGGGAGACAGATGCCGAAGGCTCTGCCAGCCACCACTCGCCCTGACTTGTGTCATGATGGCCGGGGCCAGGCCTGCCCTGCCCACTGATTTTATAGCATTATTAGGAGCTGCCTGTGCAGGCATTCTGTGCTCCATACGGGCACCCACGGTCTCCTCTTCTTAGTGGAAAGAAATGACGCGTCACCCTAACTGTAATGAGGACATCTATTAAGCCCTGGGTTCTCTTCCCAGTGAGCCTGAGGGGGAAACACTTTCTGTTCTGCTCCTCTGGGCTCTGGCCCGTTGGCACAGCAAGGTGGCATGTTGGTCTCTTCAGCAGACACCTACAAGGTAGAGCCTCTGCACTCACTAGAAATGGAAAATTCAGCTCAGCCTCCTCCCAGGCTGCTGGAGGAGGCGGCTTTCATGCCCTGTAGATAAGAGTAGCTTTGGGAGAGCTGGGATGGCGCTCCCTGTGGTGGGCTTGAAACTCCCTGGATGAAGGCAGCGGCGCGAGCGTGAACTCTGCCAGCAGCGTGTGGCCCTGGTGGCCCGGCGCCCCCGTCTGGTGATGGGCTGCCTGGAGCAATGGCTTGACTTGAACACACCTTTCACTGTGTGATCTTGGACACAGTGTTCGTGTACCTCAGTTTCCCACCTGTGCATGGAAAATTATCTCACCTGTAAAATGGGAATTTTGACAGCTCTTCTCTCCAGAGACTATTATGAAGACAAAGGAGCTTTTTAAATTTAATATTTATTGAGATAACTTTGATTGGAAACGTAATATAAAATTGTATGTGCCGTTTCCCCATTTCTTAGATACATGACATCACACGCTGCCCACCACCAAATTACTGCAAGTTCTTCAGCACCAGTTCCCCCTATGCTCTGCCCCATCTCCTAGAGATAACCTCAGTTCTATTAATGTCCAAGGGTTGGTTTCTATTTTTTGTCTCTTCCTTTGCTTTGTTTCTTTATATTCCAAATGAGCGACACCATCTGGTATTTGTCTTTCTCCTTCTGACTGATTTCACTTTATATAATCCTCTCTAGTTCCATCCAAGTCACAAATGACAGGGTTTATCTTTTACAGGGCTGTGTAGTATTCCGTTGTATATCTACACCACATCTTCTTTATCCATTTCTCTGATGATGGGCACTTACAAAGTTTCCTTTTCTTGGCTACTTACTGTAAATACCTGTCTCTCTGAAAATCTGTGTTTTGGGGGTAAATACCCAGAAGTGAGATGACAGGATCGTGTGGGAGTTCCATTTGAAAGGAGATATTCAAGTAAAAGTTTTAGATGCTGGCCACATAGTAAGTACTCAGTAAGTGTTGCTTGTTTTTATTGCTAGAGAATAATAAGAATACGAAGCAGCAGAGCAAGCCCTCTATGCTAATATACATCTATTGCCACTTTTTAAAAGTATATTATTGCAGTAACTTTTTTAACTCCTATGTGCAAGATCCCCATATGTACAGGTTTCCCATTCCTCGGGTATGTGTCAACACACCCTGTCCACCACCAAACACCAAGTGCTCTTCCCCACCCATCCCTTTCCCTATCAGTAACCTCAGTTCTATCTCTTCCATTTTCACTACAGTTCTTTCAGGAAGGATTGATTTATTCCTTGGTTCCCTTGTCCTCCCTCTTCTTGCAGATCAGATTGCAGCTCCCATACAGGCTTGGAGGACATGCCCTTTGCCCCTGTATGTACACCCATCATCCATCACCAACGACTGTAGACTCGATGACTTAAATTATGGAAATATATTGTCTCACAATTCTGGGACTATATGTCTGAGATGGAGGCATTGGCAGCGTTGGTTTCTGCTGAGGCCTCTGTCCTTGACTTTTACATAGATGGCCCCTTCCCCTGTGACTTCACATGGTCCTTCCTCTGTGTCCATGTCCTAATTTAGAGCCCAGCTCAGTGCCCTCCGTTTACCTTAATTGCCTTTAAAGACTATTTCTGAATCGAATCGCATTCTGATGCCCTGGGGGTTAGGACTGAATATAGGAACTTGGGGAGAGACACAATTCAGCACAGGACAGGGTGGGATTTATTATGATCTCTTTTTCAGTAGAGGAAATTGGAGCACAGAGAGGCTGGGTGACGCATGCAGGTCCGCAGCTAGGCTGAGACAGCAGGGGAGCCAGAATTTCAGACTTTGTAACCTGAGCACAGACCCTCTGCCCAGACAGCCCTAGACCTGGAGAGGAAGGTCTCTGGCCATCAGCCTCTCCCTGCAGCTGAAGAAATTAAGACTCAGAGGTGAAACCCAAGGCCAAGAGGTGCCAGGTTCAGACTGGGCACAACCCAGGTGCTCTGGATTTGAGCCCAAGCCTGTCCCGCTACCCCTCCTCGCCTCCATCCTCCTTTGGGAAATGGCTCAAGAAAGTAAGGAAGAATTTGAGAATAAAAAGCAATTTTGATTTTTGGTATTAAAAGGAGATTAATGGGGAAAAAAAAAACCAATTCCCTTTAGCCCGTCTGACACAGGCTTTTATGAATAGACTTGTTGTGGTTCAGATCTGCCCCCAGCAAAATGGGAAGGAAGGGAGGGGGGTTTTCCTCCCTCCGAGATCCTCCTCCTGTCCTGCAGTCCCCTTGCCTTGCAATGGCAATAGCTTCTGTGATTCCAGCACTTTCCAAATAATGACTGTGCGCCACATATCATTCTATGTGTTAGATGCATTAATAACTTTAATCATCTCACCAACAGTATGGGGTAGGGAGAGTATTATTATCATCCTATTTTAGAGAGCACGAAGTCAAAGCCCAGCCATTGACTCAGGTTCCCCAGGGAGAAAACAGTGGTGACTTCATGTAAATCCAGGCATCTGGCTCCCAGCCGAAGTTCTGCTCCACTCCTCTTCATTGTGGGGTGCATGGCTGATGGACTTAATGGGTTAATGTCCCGCAATAACTCCTTCACTTCTTCATTTCCTCACTTATTCACCAACAACTTGCTGTACCAGGTTCTTCCCTCTAGAGCTTCCAGTGTAGGAAGGCAGGAAGCTAAAGAGATGGCAAGGGCCTTGTATAATAGGAGTGTGTCCAAGATGCTCTGGGGCTTGATGGGGCAAAATATACCGGGTTTTGAAGGATATGTAGAAGTTTGCCGGGCAAGGCAAGCTATATTACTGCAAGAGCTCAATGATGTG